>KK119357.1:34029-98080 GCA_000611955.2 Stegodyphus mimosarum | reverse complement strand
AAAAAAAAAAAAAAAAAAAAAAGTAAAAAATGTGCTGCAAAAATGACATGTAAGAATGGTTACATTTATTTCCCTAAATTTCTTGTCTAGCAAATTTATTTACAAATCTGTTATTGCTAGCATTTTTTTTGTTATATATAGCTAAGAATTTTGTGAAAACTAAAAATACTCTTCACAGTTTACTGCACGTATCTAAAACAGTATCAAGAAAAAATGTTTTAAAATTAATATTTTATTCCTTTTTCAGTATTAACTTCTATGAACTATAGCTTCGAAAAGGTTAACTAATAACTGAAACTAAAAGAAAATAGTAATTAAAAGACAATAACAAAATTTTTTACTTTTGCTTTGAACTACTTTTAAGTTTTTCATAACTGCGCATTCATTCTTGCTTTTATATTAAAAATGATAAAAGGAGTTATGGTCCTTTTCAGTTCAGTTTTATATGGATAAATTTATATATGATTATTTCATAAACTAATAAGAGGCATACTTATTCATTTCCTTTAAGGAAAATGGAAATAAACAAATCTTCACTTATATTTATATCACGCCTTATTTTTCCATAAATATATAACCTACAATTTTCGATCCATTTCAAAAACTCATGCAAGAAATAAAAATTATGCTGGATTCAGGTTTTAGCCTTCAAAAACGCAAATGTATGCTAATTACTTGTGATAGCTACAGACACCCAAAAAACAAGCCAACGCCCGTAATAATCATCATGATACCTGAGTAATCACAATAAAGAAGCCGTAGCAGTTAAAATAAGATTATCTACTTCAGAATTTAAGCAAGCTAATTTTGTTTGTAGACATTTAGGTACAATTTTCTTTTCGTATAAAAAAAGCATTAGCTGAAATGTACATTCGTCTTTGACATCAGCTAATGCAAGCAGATTAGAAATCTAAAAATTAAATAACGAGCTATATATTTCAAATATGTAATGTTGCTTTGTTTTCAAAACTTTTAAAATAAAGGAAATATTCGCATTGATGTGAAATTAAATTTAGCATATTTATGTTTTCATTATATTACTAAGATTCAAGTATGTTTGCAGTTTCTCTTGAAAATTATCTCTCTTTTCTCTATATAAGTAAAAGACTCTATATAAGTTGTTGTTGTTGTCTTGCTCATGAATTTTATGGAAGAATGGTTGCCAGAGCTTCCTATTTCCATCTCCCTAATTTTGAGGAAGAGCACCTCGGGGGGAGGAACGAGTCCGAGGTTCTCCCACCCCTCCTCCCCTACCATCAGCCTCTCGAGAGGACTTTCGGCTTATTAGAGTGCGTCCACTCTGCAAAGCGAGTACGCATTTACAAACCACTATGCCTTCGAATTTGGGCCCTTCGGCGCCGCAATAGGCTTCCCTAACAACTATACCGTCTGGGCGGCAACTCTACATAAACTATACCGTCTGGGCGGCCCTTCGACTCTACATTTGACTACATAAGTAAAATCATTTTATAATTTAAAATACAATGACTCAAGTATTTGCCAGAAAGAAAATAAATTGTAGATCCGAAAAATGCTTTTTTAAAATATCATTTAATAAAGTATGCACATATGTAATACACAGAAATATTACATGCAACAATTCTGCTGGCATTTTTACTACATATATAAAAGCAGCAATCTTGCCTCTAAACAACAGAAAATTATATTTCAGATTACGTATAAAATACCTGAAGTATCCTGAAAGGAGATAGAAAAGTCATACTAAGATTTACTGCATTTACTTCTTTTGAGATTTGCACAATAGCTTCCTACGACCGGCCGCTTTTCTAGTCAAGTGTTCGCATGTAATGGCTGAATCCGTTACTCACTTGTAGCATTCATTATTTTAATTAACCAAGTTATTTTTAGTTTGAACTTTCCTATCGATATCTCAAAGTTTCAGTTGCTGCCCGAATTTAGCGCGAGCGAGATATTTATGCAAATCGCATATATCTGATAGCAGTTAAAAGGCAGGAGTTAACGAGAGGAAAAACAGAGTCTTGGATTTATCGCCGTAAGGCTGTGCACGCAAGGATTTCCTCTGTCTACTGAAAGTTCGCCTTCATAGGCAATTGCAATTACTGTGCTTGCTAGTGAAATTCGCATTATTGCATTTCACTAAGAGTTAGGCTTCCCTCGCCGTCCTACTTAGCGTGAAACTTAGGTATTTGATTTGTTAACACACTTTATTTCATATTATTTCAGTTCAGCCCAAGTAGTGGCTTACTCTCAAGTTGGAGAGTTGTAATTATTTGAATTAAAGGGTCCTTTTAACCCTCCTTCTGACTTTGTAGTTCTTCAACACTAAAGGACATAGCCTAGATTTGTTCACTGTCCTCCACATAGGGTTTCACAGTGGATGTTTACCAAGAAGATTAAGAGATTGAAGGAGAAACCTTATACACTTAGCTGTATCTTCATCGAGAACGTGGTCCAGAGTACAACATATGGATCGACTGAATTTTATTTGAGAGAGACACAAAGCTGCTTCCAAGTTTTGAAGAACAGCAATCCAAAGGACGGCTCCGAGGGTTTCCTACCTTTCTTGCCCTACCAACAACCTTTAGATGGGTCTTTTGGCTCAATAGTATTTTAAGTGCCCCCATGCCACAAAGATATTATACACTTGTAGACATCCTTGCTTTCTCCGAGATTCGAACAGTTCCCAAAGCCGTGTCAGCCGACTCTACTACCACTACTTCAACAGAGCGGCACCTGCAGAACGTTTATAGCTTAAACTACTAGAAGAAGAATTCTAACTGATAATAGAATTTATAGAAAAATTTTAAACAATCAAAATTGGAAAATAAAAAACAGCATTGATTTAGATTTCGACCCCCATTGTTTAAGTATGTGTATAAAAGAGTGTCACAAATAATAAAACAAAAATATCACGAACAGAATTTGTCAAATCTTTTCAGCCTTCTGTAGCTCATCAAATGCATTTTGCATCAGGAAAATACTGCATCAGTCAAATGTATACTTATATCAGTTATATACACTGCTCGACATTGAAAATGCAACACCAAGAAGGAGTGGTCAGAAATTTATGCAAATTTTAGAGTAGACGCACGTCACTGAGTTATGCGAATGATGTGAAATGCGCAGCTCTCCGACGCACGTGAAGTAAGATGTAAGGGAAGGAACGTGCAGAATGGGCAATATTCGTGTCTTTATTTCTGTCAGACGATTTATCGAAGAAAGTTGGTTTTTGTCCCGGAGGATACGTGTAATAGGAGAGAATGCCAGGCCGCCGTCAACGAAGGCGCTTCCAGCAGATAGACGATTTTACGAGGGGTATGGTGATCGGACTGAGAAGGGCGGGTTGGTCCTTACGTCAAATCGCAGCTGATACCCACCTGGATGCGAGCACGGTACATCGGCTATGGCGAACATGGCAGAAACAAGGGAATGTGGGGAGAAGGAGGGGTGCAGGTGCAGCCAGAATGACGTCAGCACGCGCGGATTGACGCATGCACCGACAAGCTGTGGCGGTCCCGCAAGTCACATGTACCGCGATTCTGAAGCATGTGCATGATACCCTGGATGTTTCCGTGTCGACAAGAACCATTTCCCGTCAATTGGCTGAACGTGGCCTGCACTCACGGCATCCGTTAAGAAGACTGTCATTGACCCCACAGCATAGACGCCAACGTTTAGAATGGTGCCGGACTGCAGCGATGTGGATGACAGAATGGCGAAACGTCGTGTTCTCAGATGAGTCACGCTCCTGTTTATCCAGTGACAGTCGCTGCATACGTGTGTGGCGTCGACGTGGAGACAGATCTAATCCGGCAGTAACTGTGGAACGCCCCACCGCGCGACAGCGTGGCATAATGGTTTGGGGCGCTATTGCCTACGATTCCAGGTCACCTCTAGTTCGTATTCAGGGCACTATGACGGCCCAGCGATACTTGGATAATGTACTGTGGACGGTGGCAATCCCCTACCTTCAGGGCTGCCTAATGCAATTTGTGAGCAGGATAACGCCCGACCACACAGTGCTCGCATCTGCCAACATGCTCTGCAAGGTATACAGATGCTTCCCTGGCCATCGTACTCTCCTGACCTGTCACCAATCGAACATGTGTGGGATGTGATTGGACGCCGTTTGCAGACTCTGCCCCTGCCTCGTTCAGAAGACGAACTGTGACAAATGGTTGAAAAGGAATGGAGAGCCATCCCTCAGGACACCATCCGCACTCTTATTGACTCTATGCCTAGACGTGTTTCTTCGCGCATCGCTGTCCGCGGTGGTTCTACATCCTACTGAGCTGACGCCGTTCTCGCTCTGTATTCTGATTATCATTTTGAAATAAAGATCATTTATTGCTGCTTGCTGTTTCTGTCTTTTTTTCAAACTTCATGACTTTCTGACCACTCCTTCTTGGTGTTGCATTTTCAATGTCGAGCAGTGTATATTTTGATTCCTGAGAAATTTACAAACGCCGTATATATACTTCCAATAGTGTTTTATCTGCACAAAATAGCCGTTCTAGACAGTTCAGTGATTTTAGTGGAGGCCGACCAAACACAAGGGAGTACGCTTAACTCCTGAATAAAGTTTCTTTGCTGTGTTGCGTTCCTTTCCACTTCTTCGCGGGGAGTAATTGCATCTTGTTGTTCGCCCATTGATCGTTCCCTGTTGGTGAGTTCTGGGAAACGTAAGACGATTGAGTGACCAATGGGACCGATGTGATGAAATATATGATGGATATATATGACGAAAATAATGTACATCCAAACATAAAGTGCTAAATTAATGATTTTTATGAAAAGTAAAAAGTTCGAAAGAAAAAGGTTTCGAAACGGAAAAAAATTATTCCATTCATTAATTCAGAAAACTTAGAAACGCGTTGTTTTTTGTAGATTAAGGAAAAGCTAAGAAAATCATCGCACCTCAACGAAATAATAAATTTGAAGGAAATTTGGAGAAATCTTTTGCTGTATTATAAGTTATAAAAACTTCGAAAATATTTTATATCGAACATTTTCATTCGAAAAAAGCTATTTTTCAAAACCCCTCAATACTGTGTTCACTTACTGCGGAATACAAATCTCATAGTTTTGTTTCATTACATAGTAGTACCTTGATCTGACAACATAATTTATTTCGGAAATGTGCTCGTCCAAAGCGAATTTTCCCATAAACTTCAAATGATTCATTCCACATTTCAAAACTATTAACAAAAAATTGATTAATAAAAAATACATGAAAGATCCCGTGCCTTCACCTTTGAAAAGAATCGTGGCTCCAACAGAAATGTTGCTATTTATTGGCTCATTGAAATCTTTTCCTTGTTGTGCAATTTAAGGAAACCGACTTTGCATTGTCATTAAACAGATTCATTATTCGCACTACTTCACCTTATGAGAGGCGCTTTTCTAAAATATTTTGTACACGTCACTACTGTTACATAACTTTCTAATCTGATTTAATGGATCCTTCCGTCTTTTTTTTTTCTTTTTACGAAATCTCATAAACTGTTGCTCTTGTTGGTGACGCAGATCTATCAGTTCGTCGGTGGTCAGTTTCTGGCATGCTCCTCCACCTGTCTCTAATTTCTTCATCATACACCTCCAATCCCATGGTCTTCCCAAGAACACTATTTCATCGTCAGGTAGCGGCTTCTATTCATAAGCAAACCCCTCAACTTCATCTCCAAGAATTCAATCAGACCACTGATTTAATTGTCGAAATTCCTCGGTCATAGAGATGAAGCGCCATCAGCTCAGTGATAATCACATGAAGCTCGTCAGAAAAAGCCTATATATACTCGTATTGCAAAACTTCTCTCGTTCATCAAGTTATAATTTATTAAAAAATTTCTTGTTCGGCCAAACACTGTTAAACCACGTTACTCGCAATCTGACGTTTTACCACACAGTTAATGGTGGTTAGGAATTTACTTAAGCAGTAGCAACAACTATATATTCTTTTCGAGAAAGAGATCGAAGTGGTATCAGGATTGAGGTGGTTTGATTCATTCGTGTTTCCTCAAGGAAGAACATTTAAGTCTGGTCCTTCACCTACGAACTTCAGACAGTAGTAGGCCGTTACCCCGTGAAGAGAGACCCTAACAAAGTTAGGATCCTAGTAACTTTCTTATACATAAAAAAATATGTAGTAAAAATGCTTATATTAAAAATTTGTCAAGATGAAACAATTTTTTTTCAATTACTCTTTAGATACAACTTGTTGGATAGTTCTGGAAAGACATTTACTAAAGGGAATTTTCTATGTTTTTATAGTATAGCCCGCTATTTTGTGTGTAACGTATTACTAATTCAGCATGATATCTCGAATTAAAAATTTGAACTTCACAGATTTCCAGTGATTGAAAAAAAGAAGTGGTTTCTCGTTTTGTTTCTTAATGTATAAAAACCACTTTAATTAAAAAGAAAAATTTATAAGGCAGTTTGATTTTTAATGAACAAATATCTAATATGTCCTTTACTGGTTCTTATTTAAACTACAAATAGTGAGAACAAGAAACAAAATGTGCTAAATTTGCATAAACAGTCGTCTAAAAGTAACAGGCAAAAGCGTGAAATCACCAAATTTATTTCTTTTATTCTTTTATGGAAAGTATTTTATTAATGCCATCGTGTAAACTGTTTATTGTTAGGGTCAATGTGTAAGAGAGATTACAAGGCCTTCGACCTTTTGTTGAAAATTTAAAACTCATTCTCAGATAAAAAAATTTAATAAATGAGTTAAGGTTTGTACTTAATAAACAACATCCTACGCTTATTTGACCAAGCGAAATAAGGTAAAGTGCACATTTAAGTATTGCAAACTGATGTGATCTTTCCATGTCAACTGATAAGGAACAAATTATACTTCTTTGCGCTTCAGTGGAAAAATTGATTAGCCTGTAAATTTCAGGATTCTTATTTCTTTTCATTTAAACTTAAGTAGTAACTAGTTTATAGTAACGCCCGCTTCCTGTTTACTACCCAATTATTAATTTTTAGCCTGGCATTATTGTGTGATCCTATGATTTTAAAATGTTCTGCAAGATCTGTCCCGAAAATATTTACCCATGATTTGTCGTATGTAAGTTAAATGTACTATAGATGAAAGAATCGACTATATATGTCTCACTTTATAAATATCTATATAAATGTCTTTCTTATAGTATGGAAAGTTCATAAAGTAAATGCTTATAATTTGTCAGAGAAGTTAATGCTCATAATTTTTTAGAATTCTGTTTGATTTTGCATTTTGCATCTTGTAAATTATCAGAGGACTGCAAAACTCTAATTAATTATTCTATTGTTTTCTTTATTTTTAATGAAAATAAAGATTTTGAATAAAAATATGTCTCTCATTTATTGACTCACTAATTATTTATTCTATTGTATTCTTTACTCTTAATGAAAATAAAGATCTTTAATAAACATATGTCTTTCTTTTCTTGACTCATTAATTATTTATTCTGTTGTATTCTTTATTTTTAATCAAAATAAAGGTCTTTAATAAATATATGTCTTTCATTTATTGACTTACTAATTATTTATTCTTTTGTATTCTTTATTTTTATTCAAAATAAAGATCTTTAATAAATGTATGTTTTTTTATTGACTCACATGATTCTGTTGGATATGAGTTCGCGGAACACGAGTGATAACTGTTCATAACTGTCTATTTTTCTAGAAAGTGATAACTAGAACCTCTTTAATTTACGACTTACAGTTATCAGCAAACGGACAGGCATTAGAATAGCATTTGTTTCGAGAGTACAGTTTGCGTATCTGAACAAAATGAAAACAGGAATATGATTACATTTATCTACTTAAAATAAAGCATACATTCCTTTTTCACACGACTGACCCATTTCAATAGTAGGACATCTTATAAGGTTATCTCTCCTGTTTTCTTACATGCCTTTGTAGTGTAATGGTCAGCACGCTCGGCGCGTTATTCGAGAGGTCGTGGTTCGAGTCCCGGTGAGGACATTGCTAATTTTTTTTAATGTATCTTGCTTAAAAAAATACCTAATGTCTCTACACTGGCGCCCGAACTAAAAAGTGGCGGAGGATGATTCTCCACCACCAGGATTTGGCGATTGGGTCCCTTAATGCCCAGTCGCCTCTTAAAAGGGAAAGTATACAAGATATTTCTCATGCCCTCGTGGTCTAGTGGTCAGCACGCTCGACGCGTATTCGAGAGGTCCGTAGTTCGAATTTCGGCAAGAGCATTGCTCGTTTTCCCTGTCTCCTGCAACGGAATAAATCCTAATGAATCTGCAATGTTAAATTAATAGCAGTTGTGAGTTTTTTGTTTTATTATCTATACATGTAGGCATATGAAAATTTCTCACTTCTCAAAAGGGTAAAATGCTATTACATAAATCTATTTCATAATAACTTGCTATTCATTCCAAACATTTTGGTTATGCTACAAAGAAGGGATGAAAATGAAAACGAGGTATCAGCTATTGATGTCTGCAGCAGACATTCACAGTTGCTAATGAAAAATACAGGCTCAAACTATTTTTTTCATCCCTGGAGCTTTATTCAGTTTAAAGTTATACATAGTTTAGGAATTAAAGATAAGCGACAAAAGAGTTATTTGAATAGTGCAAACTCACACGCATGATTGCTTAGCCAGCCGAATGCCATCCAAGAACATTATCTATTAAAAGATTGAGTTGTCAGAAAAAGATATTTAAGAAATGTCCAGTATTCTTAGCTAGCGCTGGAGACAGACGATCTCTGTGGGCATAAGAAACTCTATGGAATTCCCCATGAATGCTTCACAGACTACTGCAATGCCTCTCTATCCTTGGGTTGCAATGCTTCAGTATCCTAGGGTTTTGTATCCTTAGGGTGAAGTGCTCCAACTATTTCAATGCTTTAATATACTTGGTTAAACCTAAGATCGATATAGTAGAATCGAAACTGCAGTTCATGAAACTTATGACCTGCTTCTAGTCTTCCATTCATCTAGCTGCTACAGAGTTTTGCAAATTAGAACCTAATTTTTTTATCCTTTTCTTATCAACAGGATGACTCTGCTATATATATATGCATAACATCCAGAATGAGAATGTTGAATTTGTCTTTTGATTTTCTTTTGCCGACGGATCTTTTTGCATATAATAATAAATTATCAAGATTATATAATACTTTTTATCGTTTCAGCTGAAAAAATGCAGGAAGCTATAAAAAGCTTTTCTGAGATACTCATTTTTAACTACCCTTTTTCCTTAAAAATTTAGTTTATTATTTCTGTAATATGTTTCCATGGTGGTAATACCGAAACTCGACTGGATAAAACTTTACGTCTGAGTATATAGAGACGTTTTGAGCTCAGAAAGCCACTCTACGTCTGTTGCATATTTATAAAATTCTGCTATCCGGTCCAATACCGATGTATTTTGAAATAATAATAAGTTGTAGTACTGAAGAGCATGAATCTGCATTTGATAAACTGTAAAGAATTTACCTCTACTTATATTTCAGAATAAGTCTATATTTGTTTTTCAGAATATGTTTCGAAATTTATTTTCATTGTGTATTTATTTAGCAGGATAAAATATATTCATTGTACTGAAATATTTAAGTTTTCAAGAAGTACATTTCCAAAGAACATGCTTTGTGACATCTGAAAAATCTCGGCAGTAACTGATAATCTCAAAACGTTAAATTTTAAACTGCAGAGGGTTCCATCAAGAGATGGCAACAGATATAATTTTACCTGCATTGTTTTTTAACATATTCTGGAAATCAGCATTAAATAACTACCAATAGTTATTATTAGCTTAATGATAATTAACATAATAATTTATTAATCACCCTAATTTTTATTATTAGAGAATTAAATATTTTGATGTTTTCAATCAAAATATATACGCAGTACTGATTAGTAAACGTAAGCTTTTCGAACGTTTTATTACTTTTGATGCAATCCTAACTAAGTTATTTGCCCTTTATTAAGACAACCTTTCTCTTCAGAGTCTTGTTTTTATTTAAATTTCTATGCGAGTAAATACTGACTACGTATTACAGTCTTCCTTTCAGAGAAGATTAATGGAATGACTGCCCAATGAAATTATGTATGCTTAATGAAAATAATAATAATAAAAAAAACTTTGATAATTTAAGCTGAATTCCATGCTCTTTTCCTCTCCTTATTTCCCACCCAGTTCGTATAGTTGCTTTCTGCAAAGGGTAGTATCTTTTTTACCCCCTCTCATTTAGTCATCTCTGTAATAAAGCCCAACTTTCAGCTCATAGGCAGGAAATGGTCATGACCTGACTAGAATACTTTTTTTAATATAGTTTATTGAATTGATGGCTCAGAATAAATCTAAAAGTTGCCTTTCGCAAGCAATTTTTCAAAAAGTAATAATCAGACCTTGTCCACGTCCAAGCTGTTGACCAACGAGATCACCAGATGGCCTGCATGTCGTTCAAATTCAGCTCTGTTCTTGCATCTCTATAGTCCGGGCCTGGGATTTTTCTTTTTCCTACCTCCGCCCTCCTTTCTGATACCAAGACCCTGTTTATCGATTGGAACCCCGACCCCACGAGGGGAAGAATCTCAGCCCCACCCCTAGAGAAGGTGGAGGGGGACTTTTTTTTAATCTAAGTATTTAACGTGCAGGGGGATAGGGTAAGAGCTGCAAGATGTTACTTTTCTGCCAGCTGGAAAAGTTAATTTCGATAAACTTATTAAAGATGTCCATTAAAATGTCATTATTTAATCTACTGGAAAGAATGAGAATTTTTTTGGCGTAATTTTTTACTTATTTATTTAGATAAGAAAGATTAAAAAAAATACTTTATCGATGCGCCATAAAGTAATTAAGCAGAGTGCTTTAATATTCTCTTTTATAATAATTTAGGTAATTAATTAAGTTCCTCATTCGTGGGCATAATTGATTAATTCTTCATTTACGAATGCAATAAAATTGCTGCTACGCTATGAGAACTACATGACAAATTAAATCGGCGATTAACTCGAAATGGAGCAATGAGTTCTCTCCCTAGTGATATATTTCAATTAAAAATTATCGTATAGTACTTTCATTCCAACGCTTAACCCTACTAAGCTCTTACACTAGGAGCAGAATGAATCATTTTGGCAATTATAATTTTTTTTTTGCTAGAACATTCAAAATGAGAGCATTGATTTTTTTCCCCTTAAGTAAAAGCGACAGATGTTTGACTTAAAGTACTTCTATATTTCTGTAATAAATGAAACAACAGTTTTATGGTTATAAAAATAAAGAAGAAGAATTTTTTTTCACAGCTTTTGTGTTCGAGACTGTTGATAAACTGTTCCCTCGCTAGCAAATTGTCCATTACTTACAATTAAGAGGTTCTTTCATAACACAATGCGCTAGTTCCGATTTTAAGAAAAGAACCATTAGTATTTTCCCAAATAGTATGAAATATATGCCAGTGGAAAACCTTAAATTTGAAAGATATGTATCATTTTGAATAATGATTACAATTCATAAATATATTATTATTATTATTATTATTAGAAAATGAAACCAGTGCTTTTCATCATACCAAACGTTGTTACTCTTTAATCTATATCGAAAAAATAGAAATTTTGCTCTTCCAAAGATATGTGCGTGTGCAGTTACGAGAAAAATAGAGTGTTATGTGAGTTGACAGTTTAAAATTGTGTAACCACGGCATTCTTGACACAGGAATGGTAAAGCTGTCGAAAGTGCAGCAAAGCCTGAGATAAAATACTCCTCCAACCCACTTGAGCTTTACGCGCGCGAAAAAGGAGGCTTTCTTACAATGTATTATAAAGCGCTATAAGACATAGACCAGATCATCAGAGTCGAAACTGAAAGGCCTTTCGAGCAAACAGCATCATTACGAATCCATAAGGAAATCAAAAGTTCACCAGAGCCGACAGACAGACCGACAATCTGCAGATCTGCTATTCATTTTCAGAACTTAACCCGCGAACAGCATTTAAAAGAAGCAGTTGCAAATTCTGCAGAATCCCATTATCCTTTTGCTGGAAAATACTCGGTTACATGTACTCTTAACTTGTGGTTGATTTGTTGGTTCTGTGTGATAGAGCAGAGAAATGTGATCCACCACATTTCCTGAATTTAAATCCTTGTATTGCGATATAAAGGATGAAAGAACGGCGTCGTGCTTTCGTTTTGGAACTGTTCGAAAGATTCCTTCAAGCAACAAACGACTCCATTCGCACCATTAATAGAACAGGTGCTACCGGCAAGCATAATGCGATTTGCTCCATAGCTAGCAACGAGTTCTACGGAGTAGAACACACGGAGTTGTTCTACTCCGTAGAACGAAGTTCTACGGAGTCGAGTTCACAACGGAAGTAACTACATCGAAGGACAGTAAAAATTTAATTAACATATTTCTTGCTTCAGCCGCAAATAAATATTTCTCGCTGTTAAAGTTCCAATCATCTTAAATTTTCACAAACGTTTATATCATAGCTGAGGTGGAGGGTCATCTACAGATTTGAGGCTTTCTAATAAACGGTAATTCCTTGGCTACAGGTTTTCAAAAAAATGATATGTGTGTTGTGGATCGTCAATCTCTTTTACTAAAGGTTAAAACAGTCTCTTTTACTAAAGTAAGTAAAAGTAAGCGACTTTTACTTAAGGTTAAAATTCACCGTTGAGGAAGAACAGGATGTATAACAACCTTGTGTGCGGCATAAGGACTTGCTGTAATTAGTTGTATAACTCTCAGATTTCTGAAATGTCTGTTATACCAACTTCATCTATTTAACACGAAATATCAATATCACAGAAATTTAGTCTCCTTTTTGCTTTTTTTAATTTTGTATTGTTGTACTGATTCTTTATGGTACGAAGTAATTCTGTGCCAATTTTATTCAAATTCACTCAGTACGTTTTGTGATGTTATGTGCTTATTACGTTATTATCGGATATCAGCGTATGTTTACATCCAGTAGAAGAATCTAGTGGGAACCTATTCTCTTCAAATTAAGTATCATTTAGAAGGATTAAAGGAAATCAAATTAAGAGCTTCAAGAAATTTTTTAGATAATTTTAGTGAATGAAAAGCTGAAATAATGATCAAGATTTCAGCAATGATCAGAGATGAGGGATGATTAAATTATGCGATTTATCCTGAAGGAATTACATCAAGCAAAAACATTAAAATTCTAGGTTTGGTTTTAGTCTAAGCAATGTATATTGAACTATATAACACGGTTGTCGAACCCTTTTGAACGAAAACGTTTCACATGAAACTCACCAGGAGAAAGGTAATTTTTTTTATGGTAGGTATTAGCCATTTTAAACTTTAGCCACTACTTAAGCCAGAAGAGGAGGTCATTTTATTATTGAGGCATCTAATAAGCGACCCCTTACCTTCTATGAAGGGGCACACAATTTACATCCATACGATTCGAAGACGGGCGCTTCGGTACGGTAGTCAGAGTCGCTAACCAATTTCTAGTTTGGGCGAAGTAAGATAAAAAATAACAATGATAACTACATGAATTCAATCTTAATTCATTCATTAATCTGAATTCATTATTCATTTCGATCAATTTCGGTAGCTCTACTAGGTATGCAAAAATTCTTCTTGAGGCTCTTATTTGCTTCTGATCATTTCTAATCTTGAGAACCCACTCGTGACGACCACTTCTCTTAACTACGGCTCTCAGAAAAATGGTCCCACGAGTAAAATGACTAATATTTCTATTCACTAGCATACGTAAAGCGACTAACATTGTTAAATACACACATAAACACCTGAGAAGAACATTATATTATTAAGATGATCAGCTACAAAAAGACAAGATCGTTTGAACCGTGGTGGGTCGTCCTAAAAAGGGCTCACTGTAAAAGCAAGCAGTCGGATCAAACTTTGACGAAGTAGTCCATGGCTATAAGCTGGACAAACTTCAACTAAATTGAAAGTAAATATTATAAATTCTGTTACAATTAAACATTTTAAAATTTCTTTGAAGCTTCCAGGGTTCATCGAAATCTATACATTTCAGTTAATGATTTTATTCCTAGATTTACAAAAATGGGTAATGAAATTTCAGCTATGCACTTACATATCTCATAATTTTTTATCTTCCTTCCCAGCACCACCACCTTAATTTTAAAGGTGACGTAATGATAATATATTTAGATGGCGACATACGAGGTACTTGAAGAATTAGATGCATTAAGATGTAGCTTTCATAGGTAAAGCTTAAAGCATATTTCGTTAAAATAGAAGCATAATACCGCAATATACGCACATATTTCGCATAGTCATAAAAATGTAATTGATGATAGAACAGAAGCCGCAGACATAACTGCAGCAGCACAGAGGCAGTGAATACAACGTATGTAGGTTGCAATATGAATGCAAAAATAGTGAAGCTACATCCGCTTTATTTCCAGTTTTGGTTTGCGAATTTAACATTATTATCAGCTGAAAAACTTTAGAACAAAACTGTATGCAGTCAATGCACAAAAATGAAAAGAAGGGCTGGCTCAAATTGCCTAAACATTTTTTTTTGGTTAAAATTAAAATTGCTTAAAAGGAAATCAAGCAAAATCAAATGTTGGAACAACCTTTGCGAAAAATACGGAAAGCTTACGGTTTCCGTATACCTCTATTGTAGAAAAACTAAAAGAGCCTAAAGCTGTGGAAGAACGATGCGAAAAAAGATTGCCAAAATTTAAACGAAACTCTGCTTAAAGGTTTACCAGATAGCGAAAAAGTGGTTTCCAAGCTGCGAAGACAACATTGGTTGACAAATAGCAATGAACGATAAACAATTAAAAGTGCCCGCGTTTTCGAGGTGGAAGTATATTGGTGTAAAACAGCAAAGGGGAGTTTGAATTGTGCAAACTATGAAGAAGGCGATGAGTTTAATGGGAAAATGGGGTCTTATTTTCTGGCACAAGTCTTCAAACTTTTCGATAAAAGATGGCTATGTAATTATGCCATTTTAATTTTAATACTGGCCAAAAAATTCTTCACGTAATCGAGTTATAGTACATCTGAAAAATCTAAAAATGCCCTTTTTTTTGTTGGAGACAGGATAGAAAACAAAATTTTTTTCCACCAATAGACGTTCACCTCTAAAGCTCGGTCTTTTTAAACTGTTTATCGATCATTGCTATTTGTCAACCAGTGTTGTTTTCACAACTTGGAAACCACTTTTCTCACGATGTGGTAAACACGTAAGCAGAGTTCGTTAAATTTTGGCAACTTCATGGTTCAGAGGAACTGAACATATGTATTCGGAACTCATTAATCAACTTGGTTTAATGCTTCAAAACACTTTTCTCTTGACAAGTTCTGTTTGAAGTGTTAAACAGAGAGATTAGTTTTTTGATGGCATTTTTATTGCAATTTGAGTTTTATAGAATCAAGTTCTGTAATTATCTTTATACAATTCTATTTTTATTTGTACCCTTTATTTCACGTTTACTCGGTTTTTGTAATCACTTACCGGATGGAATACAGAAGAGAAATATGATGACCTTTGAAATTTTTTTGAATTAAAATTCATTTAAATTACATTCCGACTTTTCACTTCATTATTAATATATATAGAGAGAGAAAAAAAAAAGAAAAAGAAACTATGTAATATTAAACGATTTTAATTAAAATAAAATTTGGAATCTAATTTAATGAGAAAAAGTTTTAAGAATGCTGTTTTTAAAATGTATTTACATTTCTTAAAAGAATACGAATGGAATTTAGCGAATGGATACGTAACTAAAACTCACGAATCTCGGGGTTTATTTCCTAACTATAATTAGCCAAAAATATTCGATGCTAAAAATTAAAATTTCTTACATTTTCTGGAATGTTTTTAAAATCAAGTCAAAATATACACAGGGGAAGGTTAGCGTTAAGAAAAATAAACTTTAAATGCAGACTACTAAATTCTAAGTTCTTTCCAGAAGATTAAACATGGGGTAGTCAAAGACGCAACAGAAATTCCAACAATCCTGTCCCCATTCTTTTACCATCAAGAGCCGAATGGATAAAGAATGCTTAATTTGGTAGTTTGACCCGGGTTCATATCACCGCGGTGGATGGGACTCGTTACATGACGTTTTCACATCTTTTTCTCTGGTTTAAAAAAATAATATTAGCTATTTTACTTTATAAAGACCTTCACGAAAGCATCCACACCATAGCCCCAATATGTTATTTGCTGTAATCTAATAAATCCAAAATCCAATGCCCCTCCTTTTTTTAAATGAACGGTTCTATTGGGCGTTAATAAAACTATCTTACCCGAATTTTGAGTGAAAATGTTTCTCTTCGGTTAAGAAAAATTCGAAGGAGGAAAAATATATGAAGATATGATGTTTCAAATATCTTATCCTTAACGAAAGCTAAAAAGAACTGCGAAAGGCCGTGAATATTTCATGGGAACGATAATTTCTATTCAAGCATGAATGTTACATAAAAACACATTAATTAACAGCAAAAATAATGCACATCTTTGAAGCTTGGACATCTTGGAGCCTTCCTAGTGTTTTAAAAATTTATTGCTAAAACATCAGAAGTTGAGCGGAAACGAAAGAAGATAACCTAAGAGCGATAGCTGAACAAATTTAAATATCTACCGTCATAAATCTGCCTCATCTATCACTTACGTAATACGTTAAGTGGATTAATCGAGCATTCTGGGAGACATGTGACGAATGAAATTTTCACATTCTTTCAAGTGTGTAGGGTAGATGTCAACGAATATTTATTTTACGTTCAGATAACACGCCAAGTTAATACAGCATAGATCAGCGCTCCTCAAACCTTTTCCAGTGAGGATCACTTTTTGTAAATTAAATATTCTGAAGACCACCTTTTCTCTTCTCCCCTTCGAAAGCAGTTTTTTTAGCTTGCTTGCGTTACTTATATATTAAAAATACAATTAATTAAAATTCATTTAATTTTATATTAGTTGTAAATATTTCGACTAACAAAAGAAAACTGTTGTTTTTAATTCAAGTCTTTGAGAGTTCGGATAATCTTACTAACTAAAAATTAAATAAATTTTCATACTTACATTAGAGTCTCTCGATTCTTGTATAGCTCTTCTATGTTTGGATATATGCTAAGATCAGTACAGCCATAATGCTTTAAATCCCTCTTTTGCTGCTAAGACTAAAGCGCGAAGATCCTAGGCAAGGTAAACGGTAACAGACATCATGAAGTGCCGGAAAAAACATGATTGATGATTGCCATATATCAACTCTAAAATACACAGTTGATTTCTATTTTATATTTTTGTCATTTTTTTAAATCTAGGAGAACACAAGAGGAGGCTTCAAAGGCCACGTGTGGTCTAGGGGCTACCGATAGAGAAAAGTTACTCCATGTTATCAGTCGAAATGGCATATACACTCATGTCCATAAATTAAGGATAATTCGGAGTCACGGGGAAATCGAACTCTAAAACAAATATATCACCTGTAAAATCACTACACACATCTTCAAGAATCATATGCAAATTTCAGGAAGTAACCAGATGACAGCGATGATACGTCACAATGACGAGAGTGTAAGAGACTGATATATAAGGAATACAAGCAAAGAAGTAAAATTGTTCGCAGGCGCTTTATAAGCATTTCAGTGCAATAACCGGATAGTTATGACACAAAGGACGCACTTGGATGATTTTTTACGTGGTAGAATTATCGGCCATCTGGAATATGGGCGTACCCAACTGGAAGTATCAGACGAACTTGGAATGGCCCAGAGTGTCATCTCTAGGCTTTAGCAACGATTCCAAGATGATGATAATGTAATTATACATTACAGCGCAGGTCGCCCCAGAGTTACAACGCCGAATGAGGACCGGTATTTGGCAGTTACTCCCAAAAGAAACAGGCAGAGCACAGCCTAAGACCTGTCTCGTCAGCTCTCTTCAGCAACTGGTACGACAATTTCAAGAGCAGACCGTGTACAGATGCTTAGGGCAGATTGGTCTATATGCTCGTAGACCTGTCAGATGCGTTCCACTTACTGCAACTCACTGTGGCCTGCGGTTAGCCTGGAGTAGAGAGCATGCATTGTGGACACCGCAACAGTGGGCTTGTGTGATGTTTTGCGACGAGTCCAGGTTTAGCTTGCAGTCTGATTCTCGCCGGACTTTCATATGGAGAAGAATTCCACCAAGAAAACATCATTGAACGACACCGTTACGGTGGTGCAGGAGTGCTCGTTTGGGGTGGAATTATTCTGGGTTCCAGAACTGACCTGCATGTTCAAATTGGAACCATGACAAGCCAAATCTATCGGGACGTCATTCTGGAACAACATGTGCGTTTGTTTCGGGGCGCATAATTTGTGTTTATGGATGACAACGCCCGTCTTCACCGTGCCAACATCGTAAGCGAATGCCTTCAATCGGAGGATATCACCCGTATGGACTGGCCAGCATTCTCACCGGACTTGAATCCAGTAGAGCACGTGTGGGACATGCTTGGCCGACGAGTTGCAGCCCGTCAACCTCCTCCTACATGTCTACCGGAACTTCGGAGAGCATTGCTTTTTGAGTGGTGTATTATCCTCCAAGATCAGATCGATAATTTGATACTCAGCATGCCTAGGCGTTGTACGGACTGTATTGCATCGTCTGGGAGACATACAATGTATTAACAATCATACCAACCATGCAATATTGGTTTTTTGTAAATAAGTTTTTTTGTAATTTGTTCCAGGGAGAAAAATCGCTAATTTTTTTAATAATATCAAACATATAGCATCTTGTTTTGCTCTTTACCTTTTGTTTAATAAATAAGCTTTACAAATAAGTCAAATTTGTTTTGCTTCTAACTCTTCTTTTGCCTGATTTTGCATTATCCTTAATTTATGGACATGAGTGTATTTAACCTGGCTTAAGATAATTCTTAGTTAATTTTTGTAAGCTACATGAGAAACAAAATAAAAACTAGGTACACAGAAACTGATGTGTTTGCTAAAATTTATTTATTTGAAATTTTCAAAAGTCTTACGTGTATAGTTTGCACGTTTCGAATAATTAAAGACTTACCTTATGACTACTGAGTAAGGTTAAACTTACCACCAGTGGGACTGTTAAGGGCATTCAATTAATTATCATCGAAACAGATTATTCTAGCATAATTATTTTTAATTAATGTTTAAACTATTTTTTATCATAATTATGGCGTGAATTCGTAAACAAAACTATTAAACTCATACAAAAATTTAGAACCTTTACTTCATTCTCGCGAAAAAAATGGACCCTGAAATATATAAAATTTGAACAGATAAATATTATATTTTGCCATGTATGTATGTTTTTATTAATATAATTGCTAAATTATGTGAAAAATAATAAAAAGTGTAATTATTATAAAACAAAATGTTTTACGAATAAATTTTCAAATTTGAGTGCATTTCAATTTTACTTCACAGTTTTTACAGCCAGATTTCTTTAAAACTATACTTTACAGATTTTACAGATTTCTTTAAAACTACATATCGTTTCGTGATCTTTTATTCTGAGTTGGGATTGCAGAACCATTGCAAAAAGTTTTGAGAACACTACGAAAATTATCACTTTCGATTATGATAAAAAGATCATTTTTACTGATTTCAGTCCTTAAACCTGCATTATATTTTATTTCGTAAATCAGACGTCATATTTTTATGTATTTAGTTTTCCTTTTAAGAATGATCTAAGTACAAATCCTCTCTCCTGCACTTCAAGCCCTTTCAGTATAGAGGTTTGTGCCTCATCAATTCTATAATTAAATTAAACGAATTATCCAGTGAACGATTCGGGCAAACTTTCTTATTTGCCTCCTCATCTGCTATTTTTACCTTCTCTGTCTATTATATTTCCTTTTCCTGTTTTTATATCATATTTTTTTCACTTTGAGAATTTTTAAAATTTCATCTTATGATACTCTAAGTTCTTTAGAACAGCCAAAGGCAGGAATTTTCCGTCGCTTCCCCTCTTTGTTTATCTTCATACTCTTTATTTCTGGCTGAAAAAGAAATCTCTTCAAAAGAAATGATATATTTTTTAATAATCCGTCAACAAGCCAACGGCACTGGATTGAAGCGCATACACGGCTAACCCTTCTTGAACATTAAGCTCCATTTCAAAAGACACGCTAATAATTTTAGTGTGACTAATATTCTCTAAACAGTTCGAATTGACACGTCACTGCAAAAACGTTGAACGCATTTAGTAATCAAATCTGCAGAATTAGATCTACACAATTTCAAGGTAACACGAATTCGCCAGCTGTAATAGCTGTCAAAAGAAGAGTTGGATTAATATTTTCATCAGCACTTGCAATGATATGCACTTCTTATCTTCTTTCAGTTTTTGAGTAAGATCTTTCTCCGGCCTTTAATTTAAAAAAAAAAGGATGCCTATGGAATGGATGGTCCTCCATGGATAATGTAAAATCTTTTCGAGTCTGTTGCATTTTAAATAAGAGCCAAATCATGGAAATCAATTTTTTGTACTTTCTGTGGTGCTCCTTCTCTGGTTTTAATTCAGTTCTGAACTGTCTGTATTTTAATGTCCGAATGACCTTTTAAATTATTTTCTTCCTGACAAATTATATTCTCTTGAAAAGTAACTGAATAGTCTTTTACCAGTTCTGCCACGCTATATAAAGTATTTATTTTAAAACAAAAAACTTAACATTTGACATAATTTCCACTTTTTTTTACCTGTGGAAAGCAATAGCGTGTAACTATTTTCTTTTCTTTCAATTTCTTTTGCAAAAATACTCTTGGAGCTTTTTAACACTTATCACTTATCGTTATTATCTTTGTCAACTTTATTTATTGCTCTTACTTATATATTCTGTAGAATTTTACTCTTTTTCTCGTGTATTATCATTCAATAAAACATAATAAACACATCAGCAAGATTTAATCTTTGTTATCCCAGTAAAGAGGCTGTGCTGTGATAGTAATTTGATTTCTATAATATTAAATTAATTGCCTTGACATATGATAATATAATTAAAAATTTAATTTTATAATCCAAAATTAACGTATATTTCAAACTGTTCTAGCAATGGGCCTCTTGTTCAATAATTAAAATAGTTTTGAAAATAATGACCCAAAACTGCTCTCCTCTCAGAATTAATAAAATTTTCATCTTATGCCTTTTAAGCATGATGAATAAAATGCTAAGTTAAAAATAAATGTGACATTTTTGTCTAAAGAAATATATTTGATGAAGATTTGAAGATTTACCTGTTAAAGGAACCAGTAAAAATCCCCCCCCCCAAAAAAGAAAAAAAAACAGAAAAGAGAAATACTCCTTTTTTTCACGACTTTTGGAAAATATCTCCCAGCTTGTAAACTCTTACGAGACTGTAGTTTTGTTAGGCAAAAGATAAGAGATATGACTCTAATACACTGTCTGGGAAAATTAAAAGAACAGTTATAAAAACTCATGTTACTTGAACTGATTTTCAGCTAACAACACGAAACTTCTAAAAAATCTTTATTTGACCTGTCTGACATATTTTCAAAATGCAGAATTTTCTACTTACGCAAAAAATAAATTTAAATAAAAGCACGGGAAATGTGATATAAAAGTGCGTAAGGAAAAGTTGATGTAACGGTTTTTAGAGACATAGAGGGAAAGTTAATAAGGTGTGTGTTCTTTCCTGATCAAGTCCATTTACAGCGATCCTGAATCCCTTTACAGCGCTTTTCCAACTGTATATAAGATTATCCACTAGTTTTTTGCTATACGAAAGTATATTCACAATGAATAATACCTTGAAGCTCTTAGAGAGTACTAGGAGGGGGGCTGCAGTGATGCAAGTCGGGATCCTACTGCGTCTGGCACATGTTCTATCATATTTAAATCCGGAGAATATGCGAAGCACTCCATCCGCATGGGACTAGCTTTTGCTTCCATTACGAAGAAGTTGCTTGACTTAATTAACAACCCTGTCTTCGTATCTTTCAGGATCCATAGTTGAACTGGAAAAAAAGGCTAGATCAATGCGGTCATTCAAAATGATTCCACTATCTTTATACCATGATTCTATCCTTTGTACTGATCCTTTTCACTGATCTTTTCAGGTTTATTGTATGTTTTTCGTTTCTTCCAGACTGTAATAAGTCTGGAAGCATTACAGGACTAAGGAAACGCCCATGCAGCCAGACCGTTCGCCAGGATTCGAACTCCGAACCGAATTATCAGTGCTGAGCAACTTTACCGTTCCGCCGCTGGTGGGCGATCTGCGTGGTTGTATTGTAGGATACGATGTTATGGTGTATAAGAGCGTTTTAGAGATTGAAAACCAAGTGTGATTGACCTTGAGGTCTGAGCGTAAACATATTATAAATAATAACGCAAAAATGCGTATTTGTGTACTGCTTTATCAATAAGGCTTCTGATGAGCAGCAGATTAGTAACAAAGATTAATGCGCGGAATGTAGGCGCTTCTAACTGTCGCGTAGGTTAACTGTAATATGATCTTTAATTGAATTAATAACTGTAGCCAACCTCTTTTGGGAGAAAATGCAAATTCTAATAAGTACTTATCACATTAAGCTGGGATGGAATAATTCGATTATGGCAAAGCTCACAAGCGCTACCTGCTTTCGTGAAGGAAGGAATGCCTTCGTGAAAGAGTGCCTCATGGAAATTAGATCGCATTCGTTTTACTCATGGTAAAAAAAAACACAAAAACTCCCACGTAATTTGCCTATTCCCCGGGATTTGAACCCGGGTTAGTCCATCAAAATCGATACAGGATCAACACCGGCTTTCAACCGGCACTGGTGTAAGATCGACACCGGTATACCACCGACATCATTTACTGGCATACTATTGACGATAAAATCGAAATTTAGATAATGAAGTAATAAAAAGTAAGAGGATTAATATATATTTGTCCCTTCACCGAACTGTTTGGAGCATGTTATCGATAAAGATCTACATCCGCATATTCTCGTCAAGTATTATAAATAACAACGTCAAATAATTGAAAAGGAAGGATTTAATTCAATTATTTTTTATTCAGGCTACTTGCATAGGACAGACATCGACACAGACCGACGTCAGCATAGAGTCGAATCGGTTTTTGAGCTGTCTTGTCGATCGTTTACCGGCAGAGAAGCTGTCGCTCCTATGCAGTTTTGGTTTTGTGCCGCATACGCAACTATCAGAATTGCGGCTGTCTTAATGCTCGGCTTTTGGTGAGCATTATTATCTGACAGAATGATAAAATTCTTTCATATCTTTGAAAGGGACAGTTTTTAAAAGGTTTCAGTAACTGAGAAGAAAGATATATTAAATCCTATTTCTAAACTTAACATCTCCAAAATCTTCAAGAATTTACTATTACTAACGCCATTACTAACTATAAGATCTAAAATTAAGCGGCTATTCCAAGATGCTGACCCCTTGCTTTGCAGAAGTCACAACCCACATAATTGAACATTGAGCGCAAGGGGGGAAGACATACGGAGCCGAAGTTCCTTCACTTCCCCACAACTTTTAGGGTAGGGGATCTGATGGATAGCTTTGGAGGAACACAGGCTAGCACCAGAAGAGGGGGACAGGAGGATGAAATGATTGGATCATCTAAGGGGGGTAGGGATTAATCCAAAGAAAGAGAAAGGTCTCTCACCCCCGAAACGGAAGAAACGACATTGGGAGTTAAAGTCCCAACACTTTCTTCTGGGTGCATTTCGTAGGAGAGTGTTGGGTAAGTCAGCACAAAAGATGAGATATGAGAGAAAAAGAAAAGTTATGAAGAAGGGTGTTTTTTATATCCCATCCTTCATTCTTTGTTCGTTTTACAAGAATTTCGTTAAACAAAGCACTACCCTGAGTTTTTTTTTCCTTGATGAAATTCATTTGCATATTTATCTTTTATTTGAATATTTCAAGGTGTAAGTCATTGCTTGCAGTATTGAGTAGTATCGGGAAATGATTTGAAATTCAGGATTTCTTATATTAGGTTTTTAGAAACTTCAATTTAATAGTTAGTTGTTATATATTATATGCCCTTAAATAACAGATTTATTCACGCTGAATGTATAGAATTTAGGACCGATCTTTTCAGTTAACTCATGCCAGGTAAGAACAAGTGGAAGCCAGTAAAAGCCAACACATTTCAGTTTGCTTTCCCTAAACACCATTTAATAGTAGAAAATTTCGAATGAAGTTTTTTTGTTTTTTCGTTGATTTTACGGAGATGATATTTGCTATATTTAAAGAACGAACTGCCAGACACTATACGGATTTGTTTGCATAATAGAACTATCATCAAGCAATTTATTGAGAAAAAAAATGTGTAACCATTCTTAATCCCTTTTTAGCAGTTATCTCAGTTCCGCCCCAATTGAGAGAGAGAGAGACCCGCCGGGGGGATGGGGCCGAGGTTCTCCCACCCCTTCCCCCTACCACTAACCTCTCGAGAGGGCTTTCGGCTCGCCGCATATTTAGAGTGCTCCATGCCGCACAGACGCTATACATTTACAAACATCCATGAACCCGGGTTCTTCGGTACGAAGAAAGTATTACAAGGAATTAAAGATTATCAATTGATTTCTAGGAAACATAATTCTATTAGTTAGCAATTACGAAGGCTTGTAGAATCTCCGCGAATGTGCCGAGAAATATACAACACTTGGGTACAGACCTCTAATTATATCTTAAAAAATGTAAACAGACGGTTAAACAAATCTAGATATCAAAATTTTCCAAATTCCTCGCATTGTGGATCATATGTTGAAACAGTTATAGTTGTGTGAAACAGTTATAGTTGTGTGACAGTTTTACGTCGTAGTTACACCACTGCAATTTCAAAGGATGATATGAAAGGATACGAAGTTATTAAATACAATAAAAAGTTATCAAATACATATCACCTCTTTCGAATTCCGTACAAATTTTTTTACAATATATTTAAATGAAATAGCATCCATTTAATTAAAATGATATCGATGTACAGTTGTCAAAAGAAAGTAAAATGAGCACGAAGTAGATAGATGCAAAAACCAATTGAGAAACCAAGATTTTCAAAGATTTCCCGTGTAGAAAATCGAGAAATCTTGAGGTGAATATCCATCTGCTTTTTGGCAGAAGCAGCATATATAAGACAGCAGAACTCCAAACTATTCTAATTTCATTTTTCCAACTCTCTCATTAGTTCGTTTGATTTTATGAATTTTGTAATATCAGGTTCACTTTCACAAAACTCTAAGTAAAAACTAAATTTTCGACATAATTCATCGTGAGCGAATAAACGCGGACACAGTGAAGCCCTATGTATCCGTATTTTTCATCTATACGTTAATTGATTTATTCTCTGAGTTCATTCATTCGCCGGGATTCGAACACCGGACCTCTCGAATCCTCGTCTGACGTGTTTCCAGTTACATCATGAAGGCACGTGGAAAGGAGGGACAAAATACCTTATAAAATATTTTATTTTTTATGATATGTAACTTCTGCTATACCTCGCTTTTGCCCAGACTTATATATTGATATTTCGTTTCGTAGTTCAAATAAAATAACTTTTTCTTAGGTAATTTTTGTCTTTCGATAGTTTTTGATTGCTGTGCATGAGGATATGAGTGGGAGAAAATGAAGGCGTAGGATATCTCAATCTGATATGGAAGATGAAATCAGGCTCGTCACTTTGAGAGATAACACAAGCAAAAATCTTTTGGAGAGATACAGAAAATGAAATTCGATGACAAGTTCAATTTTCTTACAGGAGAGGCTTCATTCCTGTATTATTTAATAAAGTGTTCTAAGTTACTGCTGTTTGACCTTTGTATTCTTCTTTTTAATTTGATGCTAATATGTTTAAAAAACGAAATATATTTTTAAAGGCGAAACAAACATTTGGAAAAGTGAGATAAGACAATAGGTTTGACAAAAGTCGAATTGTGGAAGAAAGTGGCTATTACTGTACAAGACTTTCTTTTTTTCCGTCATCGACGGAACAGCTGGCCCACTGGGTTAGGTGCTTTTCAGCCTGTTGGGTCCCGTCGATAGAATTAAAAATAAATAAATATAAATAAAGAGCTTAGTATTGTGTCCTCCGAAAATTGTTTACATTTAGAGCTAAGTGCTGTGTCCTCCAGGAATTTCACCAAGCTAAATGAGGAACATTTTTCACTGTTATGATACATATTAGGCATACAGATATAAATAAGGTTATGGTATAAACTCAAGTACAGATGTAAAGATAAACAAATATATTACAAATTGTGAAATACACTAAATGAGTTCTGCATTAATCATAATACTTAACATAAATTAAAAAAAACAAGACGTTACGTAAATTAATATATGTACAGAGCGGGCTGCTGACGGCACGGTGTCCAAGGAAGGAAGTCATTCCAGGCTGTCAGCAATGCTTTTCAAAAAGTTGTTTCTGCAAGAAGAAAAACCGGAGCAATTTTCTCATAGTTTAGGTTATTTTGTTGAAACTTTCCTATCAGTGTTGCTCATCAAAAGTGCCGGTCAATAAGAAACAGAAAATGCAAAGAAAATGACATTAGAGCTAGCGAATGTGAAGTATGCATGTCTTTCAGTTGGATACCTACACAAAGTTAAATTGCGCAGCGAAATTTCGCAGCATGTTGAAAGAAGAGAATCCAAAGATGTGTCAGTTGACTGACTCTGTTGAGGAGTGATTCCAGAATTTATCAAAGAAAATGTATGAATCATCTAGAAGATATTTTTAATATTTTTAAAACAGTTTCTTGTTTCATCTACCGTCTGCGCTTAATCAATATAATAGAATCGCTAAAAAAGATCGTTTCGCTATTTCATATTGAGCGAATTCTGTTGGAAAGAAAAGAAAGTATCTTTATTTATAAAGAAAATCTCAGACATCGCAATATTCCAGATGTGTTAAACTTTGCAATAATGTAGGGAACAAATATAAAAACGATGCAACGGCTGCAAACAGTGCAACAGCGTGCAGCGGCTGAAGAAAATAAGCAAATTATTGAGACGACAATTCAATAAAATTTAGCTTTTAATGGATCAATAAAGCATGCATCTGCAGCTGACCGATTGTTTGAAGCCCGTAATTATTTTTTCTTCTAAACTGTAGAAGCGTACTGCAATCCTAAAATCTGGGCGTAGTCAAGAATTTTAAAAGGTTCTACAGAAATAAATAAATTAAAATCGCCCTTCTGATCATTATAACAAGAAATACCTAGAGAAAGCTAAACTTATTTGAGGCTATAAACATTATCTCACTAGTTTGGATACAAATAAAACCAAAAGAAACAATGAGTTCATCAAAGAAAGGTTTCCAATCGAGAGTTAGGAGGAAGCATTAAAGATGGAAGTGATGAAGAAACTGTAATTATAGATGAATAGCATTGAAATTTCCTAGAAGTAGACATTATTTTTGAAGAATATATAAACTACAATGTCAATTTAATACGTTAAAACTAGACATAATTGAAGAACTCATTGAAAACAGATTTCAGAATGAATATTTTAGTAGTAGGGATGAAAAAATGATGAATTCATCTTTTTTTTTTCCATGATACAATAAATTGCATTAATGCAGCCAAAAATTTGTTAGTGTATCATGCTACTAGCAAAAAAATTTTCAAAACCTTCATTTGATTGCTTGTACTTTGCTGAAGTTTGAGAATCAAAAGCTGTGCCAGACGATATTTTTAAATACTTTTTTCTTCAAATGTAATTAAAATCTACAACTTTATTAAATTTAAGAAAAAAGTGATATTCATGTCGGGCAATCCAAAAAAGATGTAGATCATTTCTACGTTAAAATTACATTAATTTTTATGTTCAATTATAGGTTAAACTACTTAACATCAAGATTTTTTTAAAAATGATATTTAAAATTTTTACCTTTTTTTTTTAATATAGATTGAACATACCCTTTTTTTTTTAAATATAGATAGCACTTTGAACAGATCTTTTTTTAAATATAGATTGAATTTTAAGTATGGATGATAAAATGAATTATATCTGTGTGGTAGTAATACAGAAAATTATGCGGTTAAAATTTACGCATCAAATCTTAAACTAAAATTACATTTATGTATCAGTCTCATTTTCCGTAATTTTTTAACTGTTCCCTGAATACACGTAACTTTATTGTATTTGAAAATTAACTTCCTTGAACATAAGTATCGAAGTTTATAATTTTCCTGATACTGATTTTACTTGTTTCCGTTATACAAAGTTTCACCGCAAAACTGTAAAATGTAATTCAAATATTTATTTATTTTACAAAATTAGCAGCTTGTTCGACCAGCCTTCTGTCTAGCAAGTTACGTATGCCAAACTAAAGGTAAGACTAGGCTCAAAGCTAGCAACCAAAGCAGCTAGTTTTAAAAAAATTTAGAAATGGCATAATTAATATTTTTTATTATTCTTGCTTTAAAAAAGAACGAAGAATATGTTTTATAACCTGTAAAAATTTCAAAACTTTATAACATTTTTTTAGTTTTAAAATTTAAAAAAGAGTATAATGTCACGTATCATAATAAAATTTTAAAAAATCAGCTTTTAAATTTAAATGTTGAGAAAAGTGCATATAAGCTTCTAAAATGAAAAAAAACAATTACACGGCAGATTTCATTTCAAATACTTTTAAATGCCAGTTGGTTTTTAAACGTTATTATTTTGAACAGTAAATTAGAGAGTGAGAAAAAGATTAATGAAAATAAAGTGAGTAATAAATGAAAAATATATGTCTTTTTGAGAGTGTGTCAGAGAGAGAGAGAGGAAGGGAAAAAAAATGTTTTTTTTTTTCTGTTTATTTGATTATGGCAAAACATTCGAGGGCTCTTACCCTAAGAGCAGTGATGTTTTCGTGGATATGATTTTCTAAGGAAAGCTGCCTCGTATACACGTTACACATGGGAAAAAACTATAAAAACGCCTATATACAGCTAGCCCGTTTGCTAGGATTCCAACCCCTGACCGAAATACCAGTGACCAGCCACTTCTCCGCTCGGCCGTTGGTGGGAAAGCAAAAAAGAGAAATAACATTTATAAAATGGCAGAAGAGTTCTACAGCAAGCTTAATTTCTTTGCAAATTATTATTAAATATTAAGAAAATTATAGCAAGAAAGGTGAAAAAATAATGAGACTATAATGAGCCATAGCCTCGAAACATGTTTCAGGGAGAAAGAAGAGCGTAAATTTTCTGTTTTAAGTCTTACTGTAACATATTTTTAATAATTCTAGAAAAACGCCTATTTTTTTTAACCATTCCTTATTTAAAATAGGACAAAGAATTTGTTTTATAATCTGCGAAAATTTCAAACCTTTACAGCAAATTTTTGGAGGTGGAAATTTTAAAATAATGAAAGCAGAACAGTCCCCCTTCCAAAAAAAATTCTTTAACCACATTAAAAATTAAGTAGGATCTTCATTTATAAAAATTTTTTTGTTACATCCGATGGTATAAATAGTGAAATTTTGAGATTTTTACCTTGTTAGTTAGGTGAAACTACTTACGAAAACTCAACAAAAATCTTTTCAACATTAAATTTAAAAAAAATCTATGTTAAATAGAATTCTGAAAACTCGTTACAAGTTGCATATTTTTGTCCGGGCAACATATTCCAAATTTCGGAGCTCTAGACTTATCCATCTCTGCACTGTACAACGAACTAATATACCGATTTATCATTTTATGACAATAGAGACAACAGGATATAACATATAACGCGATTTATTAGAACTGCGTCATTCCTCACTGCAGTCTCTTATTTTTTTTTAAACAACACATTTTTCAAACATCTTCTTCCACTCAAATACCATCTTCCGCATAGCGGTCGCCAATATAGCCATTTAGAAGCATACCTAACGATTGAATATTTTAGGTTCCAGTTTTAGGAGAGCATTAGACGCTGTTAAGAGAATTCATAAATTCAGCATATGTTTCCTGGTCGTGAAATTTCTAAGCCAGGAATATTCTATAGTCAGCATAAAGTCAGCACAATCTTCAGCCTTGTCAGTATGGACTGCTTTCTCTGGAGCTAACTGCAGGCCAAGACAGTAATAAACTCAGGAATATTGCCAATTTCAAGATAAAATTACAGGAAACGCGACTATGCTAATCAGCATGGTTCAAAGAACGATTCAATGTTTTGGTAGATTGGAGGAAAGCTGCATAAATAGCGCAGGACATTTGAAAAATGTGCTGTTAAAAATGAGGCAAATAGTACTGTACATATGACACACTTTACAAATGCCATTTTATATGCCACAGCACTACAAATAGCACTGTATATATGCCACAGTTTTGTAAAATAAACAAATGTTTGCGTTACATTTAGTGGTATTAGTTTGAATTCAAAAACATTAGATACTCATCGCATATTCTACGGATGAGAGGAGAAAGTTCCTAATTTATAGTTTGGAGATAACTGGTTTTCAAGCTCACCACTCATTCAGTTCTTATTTTCTCAGCAGTTCTGACCAAGACAGATGTTTTAATTGAAGTTAAATGTGTTAATATAAATATTGTTCAATAAATTTTCTTGGAAATAAAAAAATATGATTGCACGGTTAAAAAAAATTGAACAAAATTCTTATTTGAAAGATTTGGATGCAATTAAGGTTTTGGACGCAAGCACAGCTTTTTCCTTCTTTCTTTCCTTTTTTTCCTCCCCCCTTCCATTCGTAATTTTTTTTTCTTCCTATTTTTGTGATGGGGTTTGAGGGAATTTTAGGAAATTTTTGACTGGGTGGTCTTACTTTACTTGAAGGCAGAAAAGGGCGAACTGATTTTTTTCTCTCATGTTTTTTAAGTTACTTTATTTACTTTCGGCGTGGGAATATTTTTCCTTTGGTGATTTTATTGTCTGAGGTCAGAGTTTGGAAAAGGTGTGTCGATAATGTTAACTCACGTGAGAAGTGAAGTAAGTCAATATGTGTAAGATCAAATAATGATTTTGCATTGTCTTTTAAGATTTTGAATTTAATTTTATCCGTAGTTCTTAGAAGAAATAAATTTAAGAAATAACTTTTGTATCCAGCAGAAATCAAACTTTTGTAAAAAGTTATGGGTTCGAAAACATTTTTGCTTCGTAAAGGACTGATGAGTCAGCTTTTATTTAAATACTTCATTTTCATCCATTAGTTCCTGAAGAATGAAAATAATGCATTCGAAGTAGAACTCTCCAGCAAAATTTACTTTGCGCATTATTACTATATGCTTCTTATAAAATAATTATTTGCTTAAAAAACAAAAATAATGTAAGGCTAATATTTTTAAATGGATAAATGAATAGATGTAGCATGCCTTTATGTTAGATAAAATACTGTAAACGTCAGTTTTTTCAACACTTGTATTCAACGTTTATTCTTTATTCAAACTCAAAAGTATCACTAATTCCTGGCTGTAGCCTAAAGTGACAAGATTCCTTCGAAGTCATTTTAAGTTTCGGGAAAATAAAATGTTATTTACTGTAACATGTTAATTTAATAAATGTTTGTCATGTTTCTTTAAATATTAATTACTTTTACTATAACATGTTAATTAGATATTTTTCAATTGATCGTACATTCTAGTGAAACGAGATGACTAATTACGGTTTTATATGATGTTTATCTTCTATGGAGGTGAGTATGTGATTACTGGTGGTATGTTCAATACCAGTGTTTTCTTGTATTCTTAAAAACACTATTCACATAAAGAGATGATGAATTTATTATCTAAATGCACTCTGTTGTTATGTTTGTTCCAGATAATGAAAGTCAATTAGTAATGTTACAGAAGTAAACACGTTTATTCTGAAAATGGAAAAAATTCTTGATGCGTTTTCTCAAGTTTAATTTTCGGTCAATTGCTTAATTTTCCTACTGTTATGCATCTTTCTAAATACAATATTTCATTGATTTATTTGTTACAAGATAATTTTCCATTATCAAAATATTTTCTTTCAAAAGTTAAACTTTCCTTCATTCATTCTGTAGAATTCTGTAAAGAGCAACTCATGATTTCGTTGCTCTGTCCATTTTTCTAAGCATGAAATGCAGTTTGAATAGAAAATTAGAAAATACTTCTGAGATAATTCTGATTTGGAGACCTCACAAATACCGCAACGCATATAGCTCAATCACGATTATGTGATTATTTAATATATTTCTAATGCTATAAAAGTATCTCCTTGATCCAGCGATTTCGTTAGCCCAGAAAGACACTAAAGAAATCCTAGAATATTTAGAACATTCTAGAAATGGGGCTACTCTCTATAATATGATTCTTCTCCACATTCCGAGTTACTGGTCAATTCCAGCACATGACCATAGGTGGACACATAAATCAAAAGAACTCAAGATCCTAATTATTTTCTTTTATATAGAGAACAGCTGACAAGTTTTCGAAATTTAAATTAAAAAAACAATTTTTTTTTCAAAGCTTTAATATCAGGTATAAGGTATTTCCTCCCTCCTTCCAGCATGCTTTCGTGATGTAACAACACTCGGAGCGTATTCGAGAGATACAGGTTCGAGAGCATTGCTCATTTTTCATGTCTTGTGCTTCAAAACAGCCTAATGACTTTACACAGTAAATTGAGCCAAGTTTTAATTTTCCTGTTTCATACTGTGTAATTACAATTATGGTTTTTTTATGCTTTTGCTTGCACTAGTTTTGCCACGGCATAAGAGGTTTACAGAGAATGTATCCAAATATTTCAGAAGTACAATCCAAACGAAAAACATCTTATGAAATTAAAAGCATTCCGCATGTATAAACGTTATAAAGGAATATTTCTTTATGATAAATATCAACTCTATACTTTCATGCGGGAAATCATAGAATGTTTATATTTTAGTTGTATTGACGTACGGTATATCTTTTAGGTAACTATTTGTACTATATAATGATACATTTACTGGCAATTAATTACCTGATTAAACATCGTAACCAGAATTATTAGAAAGCATCTGATTTCCCCACATTAAGATTGTTATCTGATTTTTTTCCCATTTTGTTAGCCACTAACCTTTTGCAAATGCAAGGCACATTTGCAGTATTTTTAGTATCTCATGTATTCGTTGCTAAGCTCAAGCAACCAACATTTTAAATTCCACTGATAGACGAGGATGTGATACAAATTATACTTTGCAGAAGAAAGAGTGAATCTGCAGTAACATTTAATACAACTTCGTAGCAAATTCGTACGAATACTATTATTAAAAAAAATTTAAGATATGCGCATTTATTTGTGATATGGTATTAACTTCTATTTGTCTAATTCAGAAAAAAATTTGCTGAATTATTTTTATTTTTCTATAGACGGGTCTGTTCGAAGAGTTTGCAGATATTAATAGTGTAAACTCATATTATAAATAAGTGAAAGTCTATGCTTGTATGTTTGATACTCATTCATGCAAGCGTTTTCTGAGAGAGTTCATAATGATAATTTTTTAACAGTAAGCAACGAACTGGATAACAGAACATTCCATCAGGTATTCCGAATTTTTACCTTATTTCTAAAAAAATATGCAGAAGTACTTTAAACGTTTCACGAGTTTTAAATGGTAACACATAATGAGATATTCTTATGGTATATAGACGTAGATTTTTATAAGTGCTTTGTGAATAGCAAATGGCAGTAATGAAAAGCCAAAGAAAAAAATATGATGTAGACTCTGCATGACTTTCTTTATACGGCCTATTAAATTATACACATTTTTTGTTGCACTTCATTTAAACATATTTCCTCGAATTTCATTGCAGATATATCTTTCATTCAATAAATTCAGTTTTAACTTTGCGGCAAAGCAAAAATAAATAAAAACTCAAAACATCTTCATTAAACATTGTAAAATACAGAAAAAATAAAACTCCTAGTACAGTTAAAAACAGTTAAAAACATTTTTAGGATTAAAATTAAAGTTCGTACGCAAAAATAAGCAATTCAGCCAGCGGACAGGAACGCAGATTTTTCGATGCAAAAATGAATGTTTACTTTTGGTCTCACTCGGCAAAAAGACATTGAAATTGGTGCACAAACTGGCCTAATTCACTCTTCTACTAAGAGTTTCAAATGTAAACAAATGGCGGGTTCGTTAGGTTTAGTACCACTTAAAAAACTTTTAAATTGTTGTTAATTCTACAACTATTTCATGCAGGAACAACCTTAACCGGAACGCATAAACAACATAATCCAATCACATTTAAAGTAAAAAATGCACAATTGACCTATATATAAGTATAAACAAACTAAGCTCACTGAGCCGGGTAACAGATTGGGAGTTAGGTGCCGCCGATTGCAAAGAAAAATGGAGGTGCACATCATGTTATAGCAGTCCCGTATACAAAATTTCAACATTCTAAAGCTACTCGTTTTTGATTCATGCGAGACGTATGTATGTACTGACGTCATGAAAAAAATTCTCTTTGAGTCCATTTTAAATCCATTTTTCAATACGTTCAATCCATTTTTCAATCCATTTTAAATCCCCTTCATTCTGTCCGTTCGTACAGATGTCATGCAAAAACATCTTAAAATGCATTCGAGAGCGGTTAAAACGTATATTTTCTAAGAAATATGATACCCGAAATTTTTCGCAATTACAATACTTCTTTACTTCGTACAAGGAAGTAAAACTGCATTCAGAGTAATGCTATCGATGCTCAAAAATCGGATCGAATAAAAAAGAATTATAAAAACATTTAGAGTTTGCTTACAGTTATCAAAATATATATCGAATGAAGCATTTCTTAGCATGCACAAAAAGGTTATTACCCTTATAAGGAATTACATATCTTATTCCTAATCCAATCAAGAGAAAGACACAAAATAATATTTAGGGGAAAAAAGTTTTTTTTTATTTATTTATTTCCGAATCTTACCCATGAAACATGCTTGTGGTGGAAAATACTAATAGTAAAACTAGTAAAATCGTATGAAAATAACACTGCTGTTTGACTTAAACCAATGGTCTTCGTAAAGGCTGCAACTCATTCTCACGGCATAGCGGTATATTTACTACACAAAAAAGTAAGGCAACAACTTTAGAAAAAAACTTCAGTAGTAATCCTTTATTTTGTCTAATTTGAAGTTAGGTCTTTTCTCTGTCATTAGGATACTTATCTGAGAAACATTTTCTTCGAGAATAATCTCGCTCTGTCTGTCTCTGTCTCTTTTTTATTTCGCTCGAAAAGGATTACTAAATCGTTTTTGCATTTGATGATAATAATTATGTTGAACATTTAAGAATTTCATTTCCGGTTTTTACTGCACATTGCAAGCTTTATGGAGATGCTGTCTGCTAGGCTCGAACTTGAATGTAATGCCACTGATGCTCATTTCCTATTGAAAATATTAAGTGACTATTGGTCGCTATATCTCTTATCCTTCATAAATACTTTCTTCTTCCTCTTTCCGTTAAAAGAAAAGTTGAAATTAAAATGGTTGAAAATAAAAAAGTGACAATAACATAAATGAAGGATATGCGTTTTTATTGATCATTACTTATTAAAAAGATCATTTTGATAACGGTTCATATATTTATTCTTGTTCTCCTTAAACTTAATACGGAACTAACTAAAGTTATAAGTATATGTGTATAATATATATGTGTATAGCATTTCAAACCTAAAACTGCTTTTTCAGTCTGTGCTTTCTCACTCATGATAAAATAACGTTTGTCTTGGATTTCTCCATCCTAAAACCGTCTGAGAAGACTGCACTGATTCTTGTAATTTTTTCATGTTAAAGAACATTTTAGATTTGTAGATACAAGAAAATATTAAATTTACTACTAATTACCTCTTGATATTATAAGCTAATGGTACAATACAAAACTAGTGTGGAGGTGACTTAGATTAGCGTAAATCAGCGTTTTCCAAATGCCGGGTCGTGGCCTGGCACTATGTTAACGAAAGTAAAAGCCTGGTTGCATATGATATTAATGGAGTTTCTAACCTTACATATTACATTAACATGAAACTGCATTGTCATTTGTCAATGCATGTCGTCAAGATTCAATAATTTAATGTCTTCATAAAGGAAACATGATAATGAAATTTATTGCCTATTAGTCCAAAGCGGTTTTATGCCTGAAGGACTATTGTTTTCGTTTTGAGATTTTGCGTTGGAAACATTAAAAGTCTGAATCACTTTTCAAACTATTGCCACCAAATATTGCACGCTGTATTATATTTAAAGAAATTAAATAATGAAGTGCATAAATATATGTATATTTCTCTAAATGTGATAAAACAACGGTACCTAGAGCCATCCAATTTTGAATAACGTACGTTTCCACCCGAATATGCGCGTCTGGAAGCCCGAATTTGGAATTTCTTTTATTATCTATTTCAGATCTTGTAAAACTTTAAAGAATTTTTGATGAACAAACTCAAACGATTTAAAAGCGAACAATGACAACACTCTAAGGGAAAAAAAAACTTTTTATCTAAAGCGCGCGGACCTGTGTATTGGAAATTCTAAAGATATTGTTGATAGCATGTATTAGTGGACTGTATATAAATTCATAAAAGTCAAGATGAAAAACTTAACAACATTTATTTTCCTTCATGCATAATAATGCCGCTTAAACGACCGAAGAAGGGAGTAAGGGTTACAATTAACAACTGACTGCCGCTTCGACCGGGCAGAGGAAAGGAGACTCGGTGTGGACCGAGGACATCATTATCGCTTACTGATTCGTACTGGGCTCTCGCCACTGACCTCACGGTTAAGCCTGACTCACCTCAAAAGTTAAGCCAAGACAAGTAGACATAAATATTTTAACCAAGACGGAACATTCCGCCCGGCATTGAAATTTGATACAAAAATTTCAGTTAATTAATTATTGACGAATTGAAATATTTCGAAATTGATAATCACATAAATAATCAGATTGCCACAGTTTTAAAACAGAACTATGAAGTTTTTAAGAACATTAAAACTTGAAAACAGTAATTACGCAAACAATATATAAGTTGGCATAAAACATGTTACAATATACATACATTTCAAAATAAGCCATATCATTTCTTTAAACATACAATTCTTGTAACTGATTCTAAATATATAAAGTCAGTAGAAACTTGAATATTAAAATGGCAATAAACAGATCTTTGAAATAGATCTAGTAAAAATTCCTGAAACAGTTTTAACTTTAGCTGCACGTACCTTACCATCTGTACCACGAGCATCTTCAAAATTCTGCCTAAGGCTCAATGGCAAGGAGGTAAATTCTGATCCTTAAGTAAAACCATTGCACCTATTTGCACATTGGATTTGTGGAATTGCCATTTATTGCGATGTTGCAAATGATTGAGGCTGTTTGCCAGTGTTTCCATATTATTTGAACAAACTTTGTTGTGCGCTGCCACCTTGATAACCTATTATAAGTAATTTCGATAAGTTCAGGCTCTGGTATAGATGTGATTGGACGGCCAACTAAAAAATGCCCTGGCGTTAAAACTTCAAATTCATAAATATCATTAGACCTAGGGGTTAAACGGCGTGAATTTAAGATTCCTTCAATGTGAGTAATGATTGTGAGAAATTCTTCTATAGTAACCTTAGTACATCCCATTGTTCCTCTAAGATGGTACTTAAAAGATTTAATTTCCGCTTCCCACAATCCACCAAAATTCGGTGGTCTAGGGATAATTAATTTCCACACTATAGATTCTGAGGTGAAATAGCTGGATAACGCTTCTTCTGGTTTTCTGATTAATTTTTGCAAACGCTTTAACTCTGTTTGAGCTCCCTTAAAATTTGTAGCGTTATCTGTAACGATGGAGGAGATTTTTCCTCTTCTCGCACAAAACCACTTAAGAGCTGCAATAAAGGCAACAGACGTAAAGTTTGTTACTATCTCCAGATGGACTGCCTTTGTAGATAAACATATAAATACAGCAACATAAATTTTAGGGAAAATGCCCTTGCGTTGACCTTTGAATTGTACTTGAAATGGTCCGCAAAAGTCAACTCCACAATTAAGAAAGGGTGAAGTCGGAGTCATACACTCAGTCGGAAGATTACCCATGACCTGATTTGCTGCAATTGGCTTGTTTTTAAAACAAATCACACAAGCATGAACCATCTTACGAGCCAAGCCCTTGCCGTGAATGGGCCAATATTTCAAACGCACCTGATGAAGTAAACCCTGCGCTCCAATACGTAGGTACTTCTTATGAAAATATTCAAAAATCAATGCACTAACTCTGAGTAGGAGGCAAAATTAACTGGTGTTTACAATCAAATAATGGTATTGAGTTTTTCAATAAATTGAGTTTTTTCATCTTCCCCCAACTCTTGAAAGAGAATTCTCATCTAGAAGAGGATCAAGACCTTTTAACTTACTTTGTACAGGATAGGATTACCTCGCCGAAGAGCTGTAATTTCCAAATTAAGGGCAGTTAATTGGGCATGCCGTATAAGAAACTCTTTAGCCTTTTGCATCTCATCTAGAGTTAAATACCCCTGCATCTTATCCTGCGATTTACAATTTAAGATAAACCTGAAAATAAACTGAGAATTCTGATTAGTATATGAAAATCATTGGAAAGTTTCAGAAAAGAGTCCATAAAATGTTCATTCATTGTCAAAGTCAGAACTGGATTCGCTGATTGTTTCAGTTCCTTCTCATACTCGTCGTCCGAAGAATAAGGAATACATTCTGGTAATGGATGTTGTTGATTGAGAAACTCAGGATCGGATCACCACAAAGAATTAGCCAAAAGTTCACTAGTATTTTCTCCTCCAGATCCTGAAATTTTCTTGCAGGCAACATGACCCCACTTGAATTGCTTAGTCAGAGTTTGAATTTCAGCAATTTTATTGCTCACAAAAGTTTTGAGCTTGTACGCAGACGTGTGCATCCATGCTAGAACAATAGTAGAATCACACCACAAATAAACATAATCGATACTTAGCTGCAGAGCTGTTATTACCTTTGACACAAATCTGCATAGAAGTAATGCTGCACACAATTCAAGATGTGGAATTGTAACAGGCTTTACAGGAGAAATTCTGGATTTGCTACAAAGGAAATTAGAATAATTCATTCCATCAGTGGTAATACAATGGATGTAAATAGCCGCACCATAAGCATTTTCGGAAGCTTCCGAAAACCCATGAATCTCTGTTCTAACGGAATGTTCAGTTAAAATATATCTGAGAATATTCAGTTAATCGATTAACTGAAGCTGGGAAAGGAATTTTTTCCATTCACACAACTCCTTGGGAGGTAATTCATCGTTCCAGTCCAATTTCATTAGCCATAGTCTCTGCATAAATATTTTTGCCTTCGTTACTATCGGTCCGATGAGACCCAAGGGATCAAAAAGCTTAACTATTTCAGATAACACCTGAAATTTAGTGAAACTATCTTGATTGTTTACAGCTGTTCTGAAAGTAAAGTGATCATCTTTCGGTTTCCAGAGCATTCCTAGCGTCTTCACTACACTCTCTTCAGACTCAAATGAATATTCTTTTGTTGAAATATCATGCAGCAGCTGAGGATGATTGGACACCCATTTATGTAGCTTCATACCTCCACGACGAAGCATTTGTACAAATTCGGACTGTAGCTCCTTTGCTTCTTCTAAAGTATTCGCTTCTGTCTGTAATCCACATAAAAATCCGTAGATGTGACAGCAGCCGTCCTGGGAAAATGGTCCTGTTCGTCAACTGCCAATGCCTTTAAAGTTCTCATCGCTAAGAATGGCGCGTTAGTAGTACCGTATGATACCGTTTGTAACCTATAAACTTGAACTGGTGCCTCGCGGCTTGGCTTCCAAACAATTCGCTGTAAATCTCTCTGCGATGGATGTATGAATATTTGTCGATACATCTGTTTAATATCGGCACTGAAGGCAAAGCGATGTTTCCTAAACCTGGAAACTATAGAAAAAAGATCCTCTTGAATTGTACCTCCGTTCAGTAAAATTTAATTTAGCGAATAGCCACACTGGATGATTTACACGATGCATCGAAAACAACTTTTAATAGAGTTGAAGTTTTCTCCAGGCGATAAACTGCGTGATGGGGAATGTAGTAACAAGTATCACAGCTATCCACGGGCATAACAGGTTCCATGTGATTTAAGCTTAAATATTCGTTCATAAATTCCTTATACAAATTAGCCATAGTCTTATTAGCATCAAGACGCTTAGAAATTGTGTTCAGTCTCTTGATAGCATAGAAGAACCCAGCATAGAAGTAGCATCATCCTTCATAGGTAATTTTACGATGCATCTACCTGTTTCATCACGCGAATGTGTTTCATTAAAATACTTCTTCTTCATTCTTCACGACTACATTACCATCTCTTGGGATGGATTCCATTTCGAAAAACTTCCTAATCGCATTATCGAAATTAGATTCATTTATCAAAAAACAGTAGGATTGATTATTAATAGTAGATAGGACCTCTGTCATTAAATAACCAAATCCTGTGTTTTGCAATATTATGTTTCTATTGAGCGCTTGAACTCTACCTTCTTTCAAGATCTTAAGGAATAATTCACTTCCTATTAATATATTGATTTTACCAGGTGTATACAAATTTAATGTCATGCGTTATCGCTAGATTAGTTCAAGCCCAAAAATTCTGCGCATTCTTTCATGATAAGCTTCATTTGCGAACCAGAGTCCAGTAGGGCTCTTATTCTGCAGCGCTGTCCGACTACATTCGTCACATATATAACCACCGTATTCAGTAGGACAGAGTTTCCCGCCCCGGAAGTGGCTGAAAACTATGTGCTTCTTGCTGTATGTCACCCGAAGCTTCTTCGGAGTGGTTTGTTTTACCTTGGTTTGACAGAAGGCAGGAAGTGTTCATTGGACACTGACGGTCACTGTCCCCATGGAGAAGGGAATGATGTTTGCGGAAGCAGCGGCTGCACGAAAAGTTTGAATTCAATTCTCCGGAATGAGTTTTTAGACAATTCACACATAATTTGTTATTTTTGACGATAATGAGCCTATTTTCAACATTCATTTGTTTGAATACATTACATTTAAAAACAGTATGGTTTCTTTTACAATGGATACATTTTTTTGAGCTGGAAGAGAACAAAACTTTTTGGTTTTACACCAATACTGAGTTTAGACGGAAATTTGACAGGCATATTTTTATGGATGCTTTCTAGCACCAAAGTTCGATTTTCAAGGAAACTTAAAAATTCGTCCAGTAATGAAACGCCCTTGGATTTTAAGGTGAGCTCAAACTGCTTTCGAGTTACCTTGTCAATCTTCTGAAGGAGAATATTCATTAATAAAAAGTTAGATAGCCTATCGAGATCGTAATTTAGTGTTTTTAAGGCGCGTTGATTGCGCTTGATATTGTCTAATAAGCGGCAAAGCTCTTTAGGTGATTTTTATTGAATTCTCTCTTGGTTCAAGATATTCTGTATATGACAATAAACAATCGCTCGTTTATTTTCATAACGCAATTCTAAACTTGAAACAGTGACTGGTATGTATCTTCAGAATTCTCGATATTTTGTGCTTCTCCTTTGAGAGCAGCCTTTAGATCAGGATTTCTTAATCTGTGGTTCATGGACCCCTTGGGGGTCCATGGGTCAAATTTTGGGGGTCCGCCGACTGCTCCTAATTTTTAAAATGTTTGCATCAATATTTAAAAAAAAACTTTTCTTGTCACGGGCAACCTCTGTAAGCCGTCTGTCTGCCATTTCCCAATAATAGAGACCTCTACAATACGAGGAAAAGAACATTCGCAAACCATATAAAATTTGAAATTTTTAGAAACACAAAGTAGCCTTTGAATTTTACTTCACTTGGAAATAAAGTGACGTTAAAATCAGTTCTGCAAAGTTCTTGCAAATTTTTAAAACAAAATATTTGTTTTACTTTTTTATAAGTTGTAATTAAAGTATTTTTTTCAAGTTTTTTGTGTCTTAATGTTTGTTCTTAATGTTTCATTTGATTATTTGATATTTTTTGTAGCTCAAAATGTCCAAAAAAAGGAAGTATGATGAAAATTATGTAAAATATGGATTCTGCTGCATGAAGGAATCGGATGGTGTTGAAAAGCTACAATGCGTTTTGTGTGAAAAAGTTTTTACAAACGCCAGTATGAAACCGGCAAAATTGATAGAGCATCTCAAATCTCTTTATCCTGAAAATGCATCTAAAGATCTAGAATTTTTTACAAAGAAGAAAGCCCAGTTTTCGAAATCTGGAACATTAACCAAACTTGGATTTGATATTTCACAAAAACCTTTGGTTGAGGCATCTTTCAGAGTTGCATATCGTATTGCCAAAAGTAAGAAACCGCATACTATTGGAGAGACATTAATAAAGCCATGTGCTTTGGAAATGGTTGAATTAGTTTGTGGACTGGAACAGAGAAAAAAACTTGAGGCTATTCCATTGTCCAAGGATGCGATACATTCAAGACTAGTTGAAATTTCTTACAATATCTTGAAACAGATCATCGATGAATTGAAAGCATCGCCATTTCCCTTTAGTATGCAACTGGATGAAACTACAGACATCTCGAATTGTAGTCAACTTCTTGTTTTTCTTCGTTACGTGTCTGCTGATACTATCAAAGAAGAATTCTTATTTTGTGAGCCTCTTTTGCAAACTACAAAGGCAGTTGATGTTTTAGCGATTTTAAATGTTTTCTTTTCCAAACACGACTTCGACTGGAAACAAAAACTTCATTCACTTTGTACGGATGGAGCACCTGCGATGCTTGGCAATAAATCTGGTTTTGCTAATTTGGTAAAAAAAAGGCTCCTAATGTTATTGTTACACATTGTTTTTTACATAGATATGCACTGGCTATAGAAACTCTTCCAACCAGCTTAAAAGAAGTATTGTCAATAGTTATTAAAACTGTGAATTTTATTAGAAGTAGAGCTTTTAATCATCGTCTTTTTACTGTGTCAAGAAATGAACGCAGAACATGAGGTACTTCTGTACCACACAGAAGTGCGCTGGCTGTCACGAGGGCAGGTTTTGAAACGAATTTTCATGTTGAAGACAGAAGAATCACTTTTTTTAGATGAAAAAGATAACTCACTCTTCGAATATTTCAAGAAAAAAGATTTTATATGTAAATTGGCTTACCTGGCAGACATTTTTAACCACATGAACGATATATGTCTTTCAATTCAAGGGCCTGATACAACAATTGTGGATTCCAATGAGAAACTACAGGCATTTTTATTGAAAATGTCACTTTAAAAAATTAGAATTCAAAATGGGATATATGCAAACTTTCAAATGTTGGACGAAGTGCTTTTTGAAAATGGATCTCGGAAAGATAGTTTGTTATTGAATAACTTGAAAAATGAAATCTGTGAACACCTGGAAGTACTTCAAGTTTCATTTGAAAAATATTTCAATTCGGATGGAATAAATATAAAAGATGAGTTGTGGATTCGTAATCCTTTTCTTTGTGATATTGACTGTATCGATGACATGAACCTTGCCAAAGATGAGCTAATTGATTTGAAAACAAAGTCCTTGTTAAAAATGGATTTCGATTCAAAAACTCTTGGAGAGTTTTGGTCTTCTTTAAGAGAAGCCTACCCATTGCTTGTAAAACGAGCTATGGCAGCCATTATTCCGTTTGCTACAGTATATCTTTGCGAAGCGGTGTTACAGTATATCTTAGCGAAGCGCGATTTTCCACACTTGTCACAATAAAAACAAAACATCGAAAGCGACTGAATGTCGAACATGATATGCGCGTTGCTTTGTCGAAAACAATTCCTCAATTCAATCTGTTAATCAAGGAAAAGCAGCAACAGCCTTCACATTAAAAATTTTAATTTCTTCAAATTTTTTATACTATTGAAATAAAAATATTAAAATAATTAAATAATAAAACAGAATATATTTTGTAATAAATGATGTTTAAGCAATTTTTTTTCACAGAGGGGTCCGTGACATATTTAAAATTTTTTAAGATAATTTTGATAACCTTTCATATATTTATTCTTGTTTTCCTTAACTACTGTCGTATTCGTCAATTTCGGGTTAATTTGGGTCTACTGCCGTATTCGAGTCAATTTTGGTGGCGGCACAGCTTTATTGACACTGTCAGTAATTATTTGCTAGTTCGGATCCTGTGCGTATTTTTGTACTTATTTACTGTTAATTATAATATTATATCATATATAATTATCAGTGGATAAATGGTTAATAAAATAACAAAAAAAAAAAACAATGTGCCGGCTGTAACTAATGAAAGAACAAATGATTGTTGTTTTTTCATTAGTCCGGAATAATTTTTGCTGGCGACACTAACAATAAGCAGTTTAGTAACGTTCACCCAAGCTCGAGTTTCGAGAATGGCAATACGTAAATGGTTGCATAAGATGTTACCCATTACATATACAAAAAAGAAGAAATCATCCTGGAATCCTGACAGTATTCTGGAGATTAAAAAAATTGTGAAAAGTGCTGAATAAATGATGAAAAGTGCTGATGAAAATCCGTAGTGTGTTATTTGTTATGTAGCTTTAACATATGACTCCATAAGATCCTTAAAGCTGAAGGTTGGAATTTAAATATCCGAACTACAATAACAATAGATTTCTTTGTAAATTAAAAAATATAATAGCCTACAAACGGGCCAGGTCTTCGAAAATTTCTCAGTTGGCTTTGCTTTGTTTGAAAGTTTAGTTATGGCGTCTTATCCCTATTATTTCCTATTAATTCTTGGAACTGAGTATCCTCGTAGAGTTGCAGAAATGTTAATAGTTCCTGCAATGGAAATGTTGACATCTCTTATATGTGATAAAAAAAACAGCAAAGCCAGATAAATATGTTGTCTCTCTCCAATAAATCAGTTAAGTGTAAAATAGTGAAAATAGCAGATAATCTTAAAAAAAATATTGCACTCCGCTTAAATGAGTGCAAATTCTTTTCTCTTCGATACAGAAAGTAAAGATATATTGTAAAATTCCACCTTAATGTATTTAATGTGTTTTGTGAGATATGATTTTGAGAATACATCTGATGAAGAATTTATATTTTGTAAACCATTGAATACAAGAACAACAGCAAAAGAAATTTTTCGTTTCATTGATGCTTATATCAATTGAAATGGCAATGACTGGAAAAAGTGCGTGGGACTGAGCAACGATGGCGTTCGCGCAATGGCAGGCGTTCGGGCAGAGCTTTTTCGAGAAATAAAGGCCATGGTACGAGAATGTATATGGTTGCATTACAGCATATACATTCTCACAGAAACCTTGGCTATGAAAGATGCCACTGCTTTCGCAAAGTGCTATGTAAGAATGTATAAAATTTATGAATTTTATAAAACATCGTCCCTTGATTTTCAGGTTATTCAGTGCTGTATATAAAGAGAACATAAACATCTTTTTGACACTATAATGGTTATCCAGAGGAAGTGCTTAGGCGTTTCAGCGCTTTTAAATCAACTTCCTCCAACGGATGAAAATGCAATATTTGAATTTTAAAATAATTTTTTCGAACTTAATTGATACATGAAATTACCTTTGTGACATTTTTGATTTTCAAATAAATAAAATTTTTCGTTATAAGGCCCAAATGTACTTGTATTTAAAATACAAGCAAAGATGGAAGCTGCCATGAAAAGCTCAGTTTGGGGACCCTTCCTGTGGAAGTAGAAAATTATAATGCCTTTAGGAAGTTAGCTGAAGTGTCAAAAGAATATCATATTCATTACATGTCTGGTGAAATTTCAGTTGCTATTGACAAGCCTGCAAACAAATCTGAATGAATATTTTCTTCTAATTTGTAGTAACAAAGCATGGGTAAGAAACCATTTTACAACTAATGTAGAATCAGAGAAGGATTTATTGGATTTAGACGTTGGGTTCATAACTGAACTCTCTTGTAATACAGTGCCTAAAGACAGCTGCGGCAGCGCTAATTTGAGATAACTGCCTTAGACGAACATCTTTATACGTGAACAACATGTAGGGTCATTAGGTATTTTTGGAGGCAGAAGACAAGAAAAATGAGCAGCGCCTTTGCCGGAAATCGAACTACGAACCTCTCGGTTACGCGTCGAGCGTGCTGACCACTACACCACGAAAGCATACGAAGAAAGCGGGAGAAATACCTTATAAACATTTCTGCCAAAATAAAGAAATATAGCCGAACGTCATACTCTCGTCATATTCTACCCACCTCCGAGATCATTTGCAAACCGTGGATCTAAATGGCGCCACTTTCACTAGCGAAAAATTGAAACTAAACGTGTTGCGCTAATTACTTTTTAAAACAATAATAAAAGTGTGCTTCAAAAACTTTTTTCTTTCTCCCAGTCGCTAAAATCTATTTATCTCTGCCAGGCTTTAAAAAAAAGTCTGGCCTCTTTAACATAGACTTTAAAATTTCGTATGAATTTCGATAACATTTTTTCAGAAACCAGAAAAAATTTGCAGTGGAGGAGGAACAAACAGTGAAATAAATGGAAAATTAATAGACAGAGTAAAGATAAAATGAATATAATCTTAATTATTGCGAAGAATTGAAATGTAAAGGAAAAAATACTAAGATATTCGAATTTGAAAGTTTTTGATAAAACTGGATTGGAATTAATGCCATTATTAAAACAGGTAAAGTTTTGTGAATGTGAAAACTGAGAGACTTCTAATTCACTAACCGAAGCAATTTTGTCAATAATTTTGCAGAACTAAATCAAAACTCCTGCTGATGAATCAATTTTAATTCGCTATAAAATTGATTTAAAAACATTGACGAATTTTTACAACCCCTAAATAACTGGTTAAAAATACAAACGACTAAAAATGTTCAAATATGATGTTACCTATCAGTAGTCATCAGCAAAAATTTTCCATGAAGTTAAATGATACCAAACATAAAAGAATAAAAAAGTGCAAATGTATTTTTTATTGAAGGTAATGCATCTTGCTTTGTATTCCTTGAAGACGAATGCAGTTTTATTACGAGCTTAATTCCAGGCATCTGTCAAATGGCTGTTTTATAACTGTGATACATCATATTATACGCATATTTTCATGCTTGGCTAGGTCGTAAACTTATACGTATGCAAGCACCAGCATCCAAAAGCGACTTCTGTTATCTTTTGCTATTAAGGAGGACTTCAGAGGCCATCTTCTGATTGACGACAACATAAAACTATCTTCGGATAACTGAAAAAAAAGTGCCGTAAATTGTGTTGGCGTAAATGGGGAGTGTTTGTTTTGAATCGTAAAGAGATGTTACAAGAAGTTTAACACATTTCACTTCTTCGAATGTTGTATTTTGTTACATTTTTTTAAAGCAGAAACATTAGGTTCCTTTGTAGTTTTTTCTTCAGTTCCCTAACCGAGCGATAAAATTAAGTAGTTCGTTGAGTACTTTCACGGATATGAGAGGATATTCTATGTTAATGACCGAACGTTAAGTTTTTTGACGTTGCATCGGTTTGGGGATATTAGAATTTTCTTTACTGAAGTTTGTCAGCTTCGGGAACTTAGTTTTACACAGCTTAAAAAGGATGATTTATTCCTCAGTTTTATTATCACATTAGGTTCATTATCAACTCTAATGAAATCATATGAAAATTATCACATGAAAAAAAAGCATGCCTGGCAAGCAGACATGCTTTTTTTTCTAAAGGGTTCTGATCCTGCAGTTTATGTAATGAAATCATAAATTTTATACATCTCCTTGATGCTAAATAGAATTGTTTAATACCTCATATCAAAGTGATTAAAATGAAAGTGATAATAAGACTGAAAAGCAAATAATCCTTTTCAAGTTATGCAAAACCTAGTTCCCGAAATTGACCAACTGCAGTAATGAAAATTCTAAAATCACCAAAGTATTAGTTCTGGCGCCAGATGGTAGACCAAAGTGGGAAATTGTGCCGAATTTGGTAATAATTTCATTAAATTAATTTAACTAGTAAATTAACATTTTGATCAAATATGAATTAAAAAGAAGAATAAGAATATGTGATATATTTACATTATTAAAAAATTTCAATAAAACAAATATTTTACAGCGAGGAAAACCTTTTCACATTTCGCAATCGCATTACCAGCTCTCGATTAAATATATTCCAATAGATCTTTAGAACTTGAATAATAAACGGTTTTAACAATCAGATTTTTTAGCATACTCAAATTATTAAATTCATTGTTTTTATTTCAGTCAGCATTTGGCTCTTTTTCCCTGTAATTTTCGTCTAGTAATGTATAACATAATTTAGTTGCTTTAAGAAGCATATTATCAGTGTAACTAAAATTACTGTAGTTACTGTAATTAAAACCACGAACAAGTATAAATTTATTCTAATATGAAATTCAGACAATACTGAATAGACCATGTATTTGAACGGGGATGATGGTGCATATGACCCTTCATATCAAGAAAATATTATTTTTTGATTGATTTACGCGAAGTATATGCATGATACACATGTTTATTGGTGTAATTACATGTTTATTGATATAATTATTTGTCCTATTACATATTCGTTACACAAATTTACATGATAAAAACTTCAGAGGCCATCCTCTGAAGTTGACATTAAGGAATAAAGTGAAATTACACAGCACTGACAACAAAATATTGAAGATATTGAACTGTAATTACTTTTTGCAATATTTCTACACTGGAGATGATGTGGACGGCTGAGATTTTTGTTTCCTTACGTATTTTTCATCAGCGAATATTTTCCTTAGAAAAACACTTTACTGGATTTTATACATTCATAAAAATCATGAGATGAATATTTGGAATACATTTTCAAGTTCAAATTTTATTTCAGTATGCAATCGACCTCTTTTTTGAAGCCAAACTGTTTTTAATAGTTTAAAAAATTCTTCGTAGCTTGTGCATTTAACGAAACTGAATAACTAAATGTGCAGTCTCATTTAAAAATCAAGCACTTTTCAATCCAGGAAGGTACTATTAAATACCTGACTTCTAGTAACTTTATTAATTAACATGTTTATAGTAAATTTGTAGTTTTTGTGTATAATTAACTAGCAAGTGACAAGTTAAAAGGTTTAGGAAATGAGCTTAAAGATGAACTAAATACTGTAGAACTTAATACGAACTATAGCTTAACATAGGCTTCAAAATATATAACACATAGTATAAAGGTATAGAGCATTCTGGTAACAAGAATGTTGGAACTTGAATATATTCCAATGCATACCGCCCAGAAAATGTTGTCAGGAACATAATGCCATTTGAATATACCTGGAGCTATGAACATAGCTGCCAACATTCCTCATTTTCAAAAGGCAGAAATGTAGCTGTTTTTCACTTCATTCTGCATTGCTAACACAGAAGGAAAATTTCCGAATATACAATAACCAAACTGTCAAGTACCGTATATTTCCTAGTAGAAACCGATTCGTATGCAAGCTGAGAGTTAAGATTTTGATGCAAAAATTAAATTAAAAATCAAAGTACATATATAAGCCGGATTTAAAGTCGGCCTTTTAATCGATATATGTGTGTTACTAAACGTGCAACTAGTAGCTCATCTAAATAATAAATGGATTCATTAGACAAATTGAAGATGGGTCACCTCCTGCTAACGTTAAAAAAGTAGGCGTAACAACATTGTAGAACGAAAGGATACAATTGGCGTCAGTACCTTCTCTTTCTCAGTTCTCCTAGTTTTCAGGCTTAATGCTTCTCTACTTTGGTTTCAAGTTGTGCTAACCATTTCTAAGCAATCGCAAGGTCCCCGCCCCCCAAAAAAACTTTTATCTTTTGAGAATAAAATACAATTGTTCATTTCTTTTAATAGCAAAAAGATGAAAGACACTTGGCTAAAAAAGAACTGCATATTCTGTTGATTTTAAATTAAAATTTGCTTCTTTTGCTGAGAAATGGTATGGACAGAATTGAAGATGACATTATCTACGAGACGGTGATTAATTATGCTAATGATGAAATGAGGCGATCACATTCAGCCGCACTTGCCTCCTGCAACAATGATGAAATTAGAGGTTATGACATTCAACTACACTTGCCCTCTTGAATAAAGAGAGACCTCTGAGATCTGCTATAAAATAAATAATGAGATACAGGTATTGGAAATTTAATTAATGTATACAGCGATAATATAAAATAAAAATATTTTTTCCTAATTATAACCTGTAATATTATTTTTCTTATCGAATCAATAGTAAATCATTTTGAACTCATATATAAGCCAACCACAAATTTAGCTAAGAAAAAAATTTGTTAAAAGCTCTTGGTTTGTACACGAGAACATATGATATGCGAAATCAAGTCCCGTCTTTGCATCGAAAAAGCAAAATAAAAATACTTTTAACGTCAAAACAACTCCGAAGGAAATTATATATTTTGAGTTACTTGTTAAAGGATCGATATATTGCAATTATAAACCTTTAAATCAAAGTGCACAGCTAATATCCATGTATGTGCATGTGTGTGTGTAAGATACAAAATATGAAATTTAAAATTATAACTTGAATTAGCAATAGCCCCGTAATTTTTTCTTTTAATTTATATATCTCTCCTTTCCTTCATAAGAATATGCGCAGTGTAGAAACTGTTTATATTAATTTTTCCGGACTGCGTCTTTCCAAATTAATCCGCACCGTGTTATTTTATGTAAGCGTAGCATTGCGGTATCTTTTACCAATCAGATTAAAGAACCTTGTAATTATTTTTTCACTTCTGCACTTCTATTCTGCTGCTAAGATGTCTTTTGCCTCTGTTGTCTGTCATCCATCTTCTGAAAATGGTAAGCTATACCAAACTGGGGGATGCATATCGCACCCATAATAATGACGTGTGATTGAGAATATGTATCTCAAGGTTTTCCAGCAATAAATTATATATTGTCTAAACCATGCCTGCAATTTTTTATTCTCCGTTATGCATCTTACAGACACACAAAAGCAAAATGCATCATGCTAACTACCAAAGAGTATAAAATTACTAGTTCCTGTTACCAACGATTTCAAAAGGAGCGAATTAGAATGAAGTTTGTGAATTGAACTATTTGATATAATACAGCGAAAATAAAATCCTGATAGCTGCCTATTTTGTATTTGTACAATGGGTGATTTTCAGCGAATTTAATTTTGAAATATCTTTCATACATAGTACGGAAAGTGGATTCTGTATTTGACAGCTTCAAGGACATATGATCACTAAATAACAGAGCAGATTTTTAGGATCCATTGTCTTGATGCTACAAAGCAAGTCATTGTCACCATAAACAAATGCTCCATGTATTTTTGCGTCTCGAGGGTAATTTTATTCTTAAAAAAAACTGGTAACTCTCATAACTTTTAAAGCCAGAAATAGATTCGTATATAAAGGGTTTACATTTTCGTAGAATCTCTTAACTCTTTCGTTGTGGTAAGCAATCATTTCCCTTCCCCCGCAGGTTTTGAGTATTCTTTATTCAGTGAAATAAGTAAATAAAATATACTGTCCTTTTTGCCTAAAATAAAATGTTGATTACACTTTTAAGGGAAAGAACAGGAAATAATGCTTAAAGAATGCACAAATTTATAAAAAAATAGAACTACAGGTTTCTTGGAAAGGCTTAAAAAGCTTTGAAATATTTGTGATAAATGAGAACTTCAAAACTTTTCTAATGAATTAGAAATAAATAGAAAGAAACAATTTTGTGAAAATTTGCGAGAGATGTATATTTTGAATTATTCTTTACAATTTTTCTAAAGGATTAATATGATACTTGCGCAAACCCATCAAGCAATCTTTCTTTCCATCAGCAAAGATGATCTTGCTTTCCACAGAAAAGAAATTCAAAGTTGTTTCTTAAGTGGGAATTTTAGATTAGATAGTCTACTATAGTATTGATATTTTTCTTAGCTATGGGATCTTTGATGTTTCTTTAAATAATATGTCCAGAGAAGCAGGAAGTAATGAACAATTTTTTCTGAAAACAAGCACAATAAGTCAAACCCACAACTTAAGCACAGCTGGAAATAATTCAAGGGGAACGCGGATGCTAAGCAGTTCCTTTTAACATTGGAAATAATTCGTTAAGTTCCTCAAGTCACTCTCAGGGTAAACACTATCTATCTTCAGATAACCGTTAAATCACATAACTATTCGCAAATGAACTTTCTTGCTCTCCGACCCGTATTTATACCCTGTAGCATGGGCTCTTAAAACTAATAAAGGGTTACAATAGAGAAAAATCCCATTATTTAATTATTTCACACTTTTCATCATTTTTGGACAAGTATATGCTAAGCGAATCAGAATGCTTGATTCCGCTCACATGAAAAGTGACTGCTTATTCTAAGTTTGCTCTGGGATACACATCTTGGATTTGTATATAGGTATTTTGTGTAAACGTTTGTTCTGTTCTGCATTTATTCTGTTATTTTGCAACTCTTACTAAAAATATTTGCATATTTGCTTTCCTGAAGCATCTTCGAAATTAATAATGAAACCATGATTCTGTTTACACCACCCCATCACGTGATCATGGACTTTGAACTTCAATACAAAGGACTTCTAGACTGTATTAAGAGACGAAATTTATTTTTTTCCATAAAATGTTACTCTGAAGATTACTAGAAAAATTTCCTTTTATGTAATTATTTCTACAATTTTGTAAATTTAATGTTTTCTTCAGCATTTCTAACCTGAAATCTCGCAACGTATGAACGACTCCTTCATACCTCACGTGACAGGGTAGTCACGCCCTCCCAACATCTGAAATCCTGACTGACGGTCTCACTCATGCAATCTCCTACTTTCACCGCTCTACAGCAACTAACTCAGACAGCCGAAACAAAACTTGCAAATATTGCAATTTAATCATTGGCGCATCCAGCGGAACTTGGAAAATCTGTTAACTTCAGGAAAAATCGGTCGTTGGGCTTCAAATATATTGTTTACAAATGTCTAGGCGCGGTAAGATAGCTTCCCAGCAAAGCAGGCTTAGGGTTGCCAGAAAATGGCAATGGAAGGCAGGGTTGCCATATTTGGAGAGAAATCGCCCATTCAGCGACAAATTTGACGATATGCTATGGACTGATGGAAAACCTTCTGGAACGAATTCTCACCGGTTTTGCTCAGAATGTTCTCGAACACAAGCCAAAAGCTATATAAATCCTGCTTGTACGCGGAGAGTCAGTGCGAATGAGTGCGGAGTCCAACGTGTTGATAGGCAGTCAGTTAGTGGGTGTCTCGTAGTCTAGTGCCGAGTTGGTCGTCGAGTTCAGCGAGAGAGTCTCTTAGTGTATCGCGAGTTAGTGCATCGTCTAGGTCCGAGAACGACCGAACCAAGTCGGGAGCTGTACTCTAGTGTATCGTCAAATTCATCGCGAGTTCTAGCGTGGAAAGTCTCGAGAGTTCCGAGAACGACCGAGCAGAGTCGGGAGCTGTACTTTGGTGCTTTGTCGTGACGCTGTCTCCACCGTTATAGCCTGATAGTCTGAAGGATGTGTCGCTGACTGTCTCAGCATGTTTATAGTGGTTCTTCGACGATTGTAAACGTGATTTTGGAGCTGTCTTGAAAAATACTGGCCAATAAAGTGTGTCTTGATAGTTCGTCGAGTCTCGTCGTTAGTCACTCCAAATCCACGAACCTTTACGAACGAACGAAGAAGTACATATGAAGAACAAAAGAGAAAAACGTAACAATATGTTATCGCGAATCTTCCAAAATGTTGCGAAGTTGGGGAGAAATCGCCAAATGTCTCCAACTTAACAACAAAAAATGTCTCCAAGACCCGTCAAGAACGCAATTGCCCATATCTCGCGTTCTTTATAATTCCAACATTTTCCCACTAAGAATTCAATGATATATAATTCTGTGCAAAAATATAAACACTTAAATACAAGATATGCAGCCAAAAATTACGCTAAACATAGAATAAACCCTGAAATTACTGTTCTGAAGCCAATAAATAAATAAATTAAATAAATCAATAGAGCAATGCAAAATACAACAACAATACAGAAAAAAAAATACAACCGAAAAGGATAAAAATATTTACAACATCATGCAAGATAAGTTAATGTAACTGTCGCAGTACAAGTAACGAAAGGTACCCAATACATCGCATCCCAAATTATACTTCATGTAACCCAGACAGTAACTGGTAAATTGAAGATCCACAGATGAGCATTTTACAGTAAGTTAAGTATGGCTTATTATCTGTTTCAACTGCAGTGCTAGTATTTTCTTTCGGTTTCTGGGATGGGCCTTAGTTTACTGGCATGAAAGTTTCCTTAATATGTTCCTACAAAAAGAAGAGTGGAGAGATGAGATCTGAGAGCCTGATGGCTATAATTCTTTCCAGATAATGCAGTCTCCGAAAATATTAGTAATTTCTTTGAAGAATTGTTATAGATATTTTTAAACTGCCATATGTCATTTGATCATCCTGCTAGAATATTCTTATACTCTTGCCTTAGTGACTGCTAGTAGCAGTCCCGATGAACACGTTGAATGAAGTTTTTTTCACCATCTGCTGCATTGCAACATTAAATCGTCTTTGTAAAATTCTAGCATAAGTTCATAATCAAACATAATCCATCAAAAGTCTCGATCAATCATATGCTGGTTTACCATACTCAGAATGATTGCAAATTGATTTTGTGAGGATAATCGGCGTCGAAATTTGGCGCTCGTTTGCAGTAATTTTTAGAGCATTCTACCAAGCAGTCAAAATGCCGAAGCGATGTGGCATTCTAATAAGACGATCCATTTTAGTGCTCCCGCCGTGGCAAATTTATTACTTGTGAAACGATAGGAGTTGCGTATTGTTGAACATAATACTGTTGAACATTGTTGAACATAATACATAAATCATACTTAGTACACATGAGTATCACAAACATAGTTACTAAAAGTCTGATGTGGACACCACGTGACTTCCTTGTACGGCCTATAGAATTATACACATTTTTGCTGCACTTCTTTTAAGCTTAATTCTTCGAATTTCATTACAGATATATTTCTCATTCAATCAATTCAGTTCTCACTTCCTGCCAAGGCAACAAAAATATATAAAATCTCAAAACAACTTCATTAAAAGTTGCAGAAAAACCTAAAACACCAAGCACAGTTAAAAAAAGGTAAAAAAACGTTTTTGCAACTGAAATTAGAGTTTCTACAGGAAACAATAAACTCAGCCAATGGGCAGAAAAACAAACTTTTCGATGCAAAAAGTTTAAAGTTATCGTCTGGTCTCAATGGGTAAAAAGACACTGAAATTGGTGCCACGACTGACTTAATTTACTACACTACTAAGAGCTTCAGCCTGGCGCGACTTGTTTTTTTTAATTGTTGGTAATTCTACATCTTTTGCATGCAGATTAACTAAAGGTACAAACACCTTAACCGGAACATAAGAACAACGTAATTTAATCACTTTTAAAGCAAAAAAGGTGCAATTTAACAACATATATATGAATAAAATATCAGAATTCACCGAGTCGGCTATGAAGGTGGATATATATATGTGTGTGTGTGTAATAAGACGACTTGAAGTAAATTGTAACAGATTGACTGCGTTGTATCCCGTGGAAACTTTACTGCTTAGCTAGAAAGATGACATTCTAAGGAGAGACTTGTAGACAGACGTGACCGAAATGAATATAATTTTATTTGGTGGATACGAACAAATTACTGAAAACTTTTTTCGTTACACATGATCCCCCATGGGCGCAATAGACCCCTCCCCCGCATTTTTATACAGAGTTTCACATTTTAGATAATGGTGTAGGCAGTAGCACGAAAAAGCAAAGGAAGCGAAGTATCATCTTGACAGCAAGAAAGCTGAAGTGGGAAGTTAAAGTGAATGTGAATGTAATTACCATATCGCAGAGGCGTCCAAACTTCTAGTTTTCCTGAGCCACACTGGAAGAAAACAGGATATTTTTGCCCATACAAATTATTTCTAACACCAGTGGCAGCTCGTAAAATTCAAAATAAGTTAATCACGCAGATGAATAGGTTTCATTGAAAATTTTGGTGTTTGCTCAGATTAGATCTCCGAAAGAAATTTCTGACTTTCGTCTCTAGGGCAGAAAGATGCGAGTTTGGCCCCGTTAGTTCAAATTTGCTGAGTGTGTACAATATATAAGGAAGTGCATATATAGAAAACTTCTAATTGAATCAATGATTTACTTGATTCATTTGACGAGCTGCCACTACTTAGAACTAACGATGGCTGATGAGCTCTCTCTCTCAAAAAAAAAAGTCTTAAGTAATTTAAATTTCATGAATTTATGATATTTTTAATATAGTCACAGCAGCATAGAAATATTTTGACACTTCATTTGACATTTTATACATAATATTTCATTGTAAATTTTATTTATAATTATAAAGATAACAAGAAGTCATAAAATTAATGTGAGATTTGGCCTTGAATTTGAGAAACTAATGCATCAATGTCTGGTTCGATTGAAGTAGTTGCAAGTCTCAGGGTGTTCATCCGATATTATGTTTCTAAATTTATTCTAACTAAGCTTCACTCTTGAAATAGTTGTTGATAAATGTACGTGCTGCCAAATAATGATGACATGAATGGCTGTGCAATGAGGCATATTTGTCTCTGGGTACGACTGATTTAAAAAGTTCAACAAAGAAACGTGATCAAATTTTTCCGTAAGTTGAATGTCAAATTTAACTTTATAAATTATATTTGAAGATTTGCTGGCAGCATGTATATCTCGACTGTAAATAGAGTCGCAAAAGTACAAAAATTTTGATTATTTTTCCAAAAATCTTGAAATATATTTTCAAATTCTTATGTCAAATGGAAAAGAAAGGCTGCGTATTTTTCCCCCATTTTTAGGATTATTTTTGCTCAGCATGTTGGAATGTAATTAACTGTTTGCATTTATTTGGGCTTGTTATAATTTCACTTTCATTCAGACAACGTTTATGGTATGAAACATTGCACTAATAAGTTGGTTTTTACCTTAAAGACGCGTGTTTAAGTCATTTAAGTAGCAATCAAATGTACTCAAAAATGCTAAATATACAAGCCAGTTGACATTTTCAAGTTTGGGCACAGATTTTGCTTTTGGTGTGATTAAATACGATATAAAATCTTTCTTTTGCGCTTTGCTCTCACTTCTTGGACCGCATGCGATGTGGGTTGAACATTCTTGCCATGCAGTATAAGTATGATAGAACAATTTACAACATTAGCATTTAAAGCAAAAAAAAAGTTTATTAGAAAATTATAGAAATATATTATTATTAGAAAAAATTATTCTTACAGCTCGAACAGCAGAAATAAATCGCTTGATATCAGTGATAAAAACATTTCGTAATTGCATCTGGCTGGTCTCTGTCTAATGTAGTTAGTTGCTCTTGACATCGGATAATCGCCGGCTGCATGTTGCTAGAGTAGAGTGAAGTGTATTTTGTTGATTGAAACTGATAGGAAGGCAATGTTTCCGAAAGGATTTTATAAAAAACTGCTATACGTATTTCTTTAATCATACGTTATTTCGTCACGATCACTTAGATATAATGATGATTTGAATGAAAGATGAGACTTTTTCAACAACTAGTGAAGTTACTAGATTTTCATAACAACAGAAAGCCATTTATCAGATGAGCTTCTTTTGTTTAGATAAATGCCCCGAGCTTCTCAGCTAGATGTGAACAGGAACTTGTATTTAGAAAATGACTTTAAATGTCCGTTCTAGTAACTTCCTCGATGTTAGTTTTTCTTCCTAAATTGCATTTTGAGTAGTCTGAAGTCGAAGGCTGTGTTTTATTTGTTATTAAATTCTCACTCCAGTTACGCGATTAGGAACAAAGGAAGATCTGCTTCTGTTGGTGACTGCTAAGCTGTACCTTCAAAAGCTTTTTAATGAATGTATTAATTTATTTAAGTTTCGTTTTGAATTTTAATACATTAATTAAAAATTTAAGCCATTTAGTTCTTCACAAAATAAAAGTCAAAATATAAGTCTTTAATTAATATCACCGTAAACATGTCGTAACGATGTGGTATCCAGTTAGGACGTACCTAGAACTTTAAACTACTTTTAACTTGGCTTATTAGATAAATATAAAGCGCAGGTGGCTAAAAGTACATTTCATACTAAAGATATAAGTGTGCATGACTATGATACAATCAAAGACTTGTAAGATTTGAGGGAGATTGGATTTTGAATTCTGATTTCGCTTCATCACTGCTGCAAAACGAATAATATTTAAAGTTAGCTGAAAGTTTTTAATTATATTATTAACATTACAAGCTAAATTTGGGTTTTTTAATCGTTCTTTGCGTTATGTCACTTGCCAATTTTGAAATTATGCTAAAGTTTCGACAGCAGTGTTAAAAGGAAATACGCAGGTAAACTGTTGAGCTTTGTTGATACAACACTTGCTTAAACCACATAGTTTTCCGCTTCTGGTATTTTGCAGATTTAAATTACTAGCTGCGATTGAATTAGACTGAAGAGTTGACATGTATGTCATTTAAGCTAAACTTATTTTATATGCGGAATTCATAGCGAGAATCAGAACAGTGGGCATTCGGTTTCAAGTTTAATTAAGTGTTAATTTGATGTCGATAGTCAAAATTCATAGCTATTTTGATACCAGTTGCCAAGTACCAACTATTTTCATAAATTCCTAGTTATTGTTTTACTCCTCAATGCTTATTTCCCGTTTTGAAATTAAAGTATTTAGTACTTTTTGAAGGCTAAGAGACTGAATGATACAGTAGTTAAGAAAACAGTAGAAATCGCATCTTGTGAAAGCAGAGTTACAAAGTACGTTAGTTAAGAGATATAAGTGCTGCCGCATGTAATTGATAATAAATACACTCACTTCCAAAAGTTAATCACGGAGAGGAAAATGCTAATTTCCAGAAGCCAATCAGAATTGAAGAGGATGCAATTCGCTGCAGAGGTAGATCGAAGTATATAAATATGTTAGGTAACAGCCAATCGTGCTTTCATGTCAAGAAATATGCAAAAAAGGCAGTCTTATAAGAAGCCAGTTTTATGAAGGGTTACAGAAGTTGATTGTAAGTACTGATAGAAGGCGTTTAAAAATTTCGTACAATTTGTTTTCAAGACATACGTGTTTCTATGACTTCCAGAAGACGAATGGAAGATTCTGAGCGCTGGCGTGCTGTGGGGCGCATTGAAGCAGGACAGTCGATCACAGATGTTGCTTTTTTCATCGGCGTTCATCATTCTGTAATTTCACATTTATGGAAACAATTCCACACCACACAGACAGGTAAAAGCTCTAGGTTGTCAGGTTGTCTGAAGGCTTGTAACCGGTCGCCCAAGGGTTACAACCCCCGCGGAAGGTCGATATATTGCTACTTTAACCAAGCAGAATCGCAGAGCGACCTGTACACGTGTGACATCTATGGTTACAGCGTCCATTGGTAAGGCGATATCTGCAGCTACTGTACGCCGAAGATTACATATGACTGGACTGTACGCCCGGGTACCTCGAGTTTGTGTTTCTCTAATCCATCCAATCAACAGGGGCACGATTACAATGGTGCCGGGAACATGTCAATTGAAATGTGTCTGACTGGGAAATGTCATGTTTAGTGATGAGTCAAGATTTGTTCTGGAGCCAGATGACAAGCGTATAAGGATATGGCGTGAACAACGAACACGCAGTCAGTCCCAAAACATCACCGAACATCACGCATTCCGAGGCGGAAGCATTATGGTATGGGCAGGGATTTCATTAGGATATCGAACCGACCTGCGCATCTTTAAACGGGGCTCGTTGACGGCTGTCCGGTATCGAGATTAAGTCCTAGAACACATTGTGAGATTGTACGCTGCAGCAGTTGGCCCTACTTTTGTTTTAATGGACGATAACGTACGTCCCCATAGAGCTCACATCGTCGGTGACTACCTGGAGAGTGAAGGGATTGGGCATATGGCGTGGCCAGCATATTCGCCAGACCTTAATCCCATTGAAAATCTTTGGGATGCTCTCGGCCGTGCTGCATCTTCACGTTTTCCACCTCCAGCCACTCTTATTGAGCTGGAAACTGCTCTACAAGAAGAATGGCGATTGTTTAATTCTGCGGTGGTTGACCACCTAATTGAAAGCATGGTCACAAGGTGTAAACTTTGTATACAGATGAGGAGGGGGGATCACATACCCTATTAATGTCCTTTTTTTTCATTTTATGCTGTTTATTTTCGCTTTATACATAATTCTGTTTAAGTCTCCAGTATGTCATTATCTGATATCTTACAAAATTTAATATTGTTTTCATTTCTGTATATAATTATTGATTTTGTTTTATGCATAAATATATATGCTACTTTCCTGCCGAATGTTGTGTCAATCAAAGCAAAATTTCTTGATTTTTTTTGCATTTTACATCTTCGTGCTTAACTTTTGGGAGTGAGTGTAAATATAAATTACAGACATAAAAAGAATAATGTTTTAGAATCATTTATTCACCAAAATTATATTAAGGTGATTACTAGTTTAATATATTAGTGATGGCCAACTTATATGATATATGGTACAGCAAAATACGTGCTGATCCCCAAAGTTTATTTTTGCAATATTTGCTTGAACAATATTTTGGAATACGCTCTGATGTAATAACAACGATTAATTCAAATTATCACAGTCTTTAGACAGAATAAAACCAGTTGCAATGAGGATCAAATATAATGCTAACGAGAATACTGTAGGCGCTAATGAGGCATAACCTGTTCATTAATGCTATCAAAAAATCTTCACATGCACTGTACGTTATCAGGAAGTGAAAGAAAATACAAAGCTTCGTTTATAGCCACTGATATAAATACTCATTCAGAACTGCAGAAAAGGACTTTAAAAGCCGCGGGCCACGAGTTTGCTATCTGTGTTTTTTGCAGCAGGTGAATGTATTCTCGAAGTTCTCCTGATATACAGTATATTTGTGATATTTATTTGTCGAAATTTTTACTTAGCTTATTAGTTATGCAATTTAGCTCTTAAATAATTTTAGTTTTACATGCATATCTTACCTGTACTCTCTTTCAAAATATCTTCTTACCCTTAGTCCAAAATCTTTTATAATTGGTATCATACACACAACTTGCTGTAGAAATCAATGTGCAGAATTAAGCAATAAATATGACATTCAACTTATTTTTCTGAAGAAGATATGAATGATTTCAGTCTATAATATCCAGTCTTTATTCATTAGCTATTTTCCATAAAATGGATGATTTACTACAGTAGATTCTAAAGAGAACTAGCTCAATCAGGATAGTTATTACAGACAGAAAAATACACTATAACGCACATAAAGTCAAGCAATCTGAATCAAACTTCAAACGAACTATCAACATTTAATGATGTTATTCAATAGACTACTGGTAGGAAAAAATGTCTAACAGGACTAGAGGTTTGTTTGCTGTTATTTGATTCCGTGAAAATATTTGCTCATTTGTATACAAAAAGTTGTAACTTTATAAGTTATTTTCTCTCTCCTTTCCGCTTACCTTCGTGGTGTAACAGTAGCACAATCGGCGCATATTCGAGAGGTCTAGGGTTCAAATCCCGTCAAGGGCACTGCATATGTTTCATATCTCCTGCTTCCCCCAAAAAATAATGACTCTACAAGTGGCGCCCGAACTGCAAAAGAGAATGAACGATAATTCGTAAAAGGGGGGAGTATATAAGTTATTTTCTGCCTTTCTTCCGCATGCCTTCGTGGTGTAACTGGAAGCACACTCAACCAGCATCGAGAAGTCTGGAGTTCGAATCAAGACGAGGGCATAGCACATTTTTTCCCCTCTCCCGCTTCAAAAAGCCTAATGATTCTACAAATTAACTTCAGAAATATAGAAACAAATAAGATTGCATGTTGGAATAATAACATAATGACTCAGTAAAATCACCTCTGTTAATTTAATGTAGTTAATTCAGTTCATTTAAAAACATGTTTTTGAAGCTGAGATTATAGAAAAGGCTTCTGGGATGTCTAAAGTTTTAGGGATTTGCTGATTATTTGATATGGAACTTCAATAAATAAATAATTCCGCCAAATATTAACTTCATCAACTTTTGGAATATTATGCCATGCTTTTCAAAGAAATGCTTGAAAACAGATGCATACTATGGCAAAGTAAATAATTTTAGCATTAGAAAAAAATATATAATTCTTTTACATAAGGCTGTTTTTCAGTTTGAAGCACACAAGCTCTCATTTTATGGCCAGTAGAAAAATGTTATAAACGACAACGGTGTCCGATTCTGCAACACTAGGGTGGCTTGATGAAGAATTATGTAAGCCAGAAAAAGTGTTTTTGGTAACAGAGCTGTTTGTTGATACCAAAATACCAACATATTCACAACGATGCAAAGAAAGCTGCTCTGTTGAAGGTTTAAACTTGTGCGGTTTGTCTGCAAAATTCCTAAGTTTTTTATAGCAGAAAACTTCGAGGGATCCTATGATCTCTATTCTCAGGAATCTGGTTTTCATCAGAACAAAAATGCTTACAATGACACATTGTTATCGTGACACTAAAACTGCGACATCCGGAAAAAGTTTTCCGAAAATTTGTTCATCCAAATTTTAATAAACAAATGAAAAATACTTAAAAGCTTATAAGAAAAATCTGATGTGTAGACCACATGACTTTCTTGCACGGAATATTAAATTATACGCATTTTTTCTTGCGTTTTATTTAAACTTATTGGATTGAATTAAATCTGCTTCGTCTATAGCTTATAAATCACAACAGAATAAATGCACTCTTTAAAATTCACTATACTTATTTACCATAGAGACACTCTGGTGCTCACTTAACAGAGTTACATTTCATTCAATTTTAAAACGATGTATATGAAATTAAACATACAAGCAAACAAAAAAAAAAAAAAAGAAACAGTTTTTCACAGACGATTCAGTAATTCTCATTCAATTAATTCAGATCTCACTTCGCGACAAGGCAAAAATACATAAAAACTCAAAATATCTTTATTAAGTTTACGAAGCAAATCTTAAACACTTATTTTCTTGAATAAATTCCAGAATTATTAATTATTAATTATTCCAGGATTAAGCATGATTTAATTCGCAATAATAAAAGAAGGCGTTATCTTTGTTGTTGCGAAGCTCAGCTTCCTAGATTGGCAACAAATCTACTATTCTGGTAAGTTTCAAATGTAAACAAATATGGCTGCTATGCTAAAAATAATCAGGTTTAGTCCCACTTAAACAACTTTTAAATTGCTGATAATTCTAAAAATCTTGCAAACAGATTTACTAAAGGCATAAAAACCTTAACCGGAAGATAAGAACAACACAATTCAATCATTTTTAAAGCAAAAAATGCACAATTTACAAACATATAAGAACAAAGAAACTGTGATCACTAAGCCGAGTAACAGAGTGGATATATCTATACATATATTTATAATTACAAAACATTTTTTTTAAAACAAAATATAAACATGTCTAGTATTTTCGCGCATTAAGCTGCTGAAAAAATATCAGTAAAGACATAAATTAAGAAATTTATTACTACTTTTTCACAAAGATGAAAACTGAAATTAAAATTAATTAAGTTTCAAATAATCCTATAAATGCAACAAAGAATTTTTAAAATTGTTAAAACCAAAACCCTTAAATAAGCATACCCCAATTCAATTTATTTTTTATTTATTTATTTTTAATTTAAACAATTTTAAAATACTCAAAAGTACTTCATTCAACTTCCCTGCCGCTTCATCAGAGGAAAGGAACATTGAAACTAATTAAAATCTCTCTTCTACAAAAGCTCTTACTTTTCTGTATCCAGAATTAGCCGATGAACCATTTCAGTGTATTTTTATTATAATAGTTCACCCGAAAATTCTGGCCCTTCCCCAAAGCAAGGAAAAAACAAAGTAAATTTTAAAATCTTGCACCTGAAATAAAGAGAATACCATGCTGGCATGCATTTCACTTAACGAGAACGAATAATAAAATACATATATACTTCTGGTGAAACCGAAATTGCAACCAAAATAGGAGGTGCACATCTACATGTTATAGCAGTCCTATATACAAAATTTCAACTTTCAGAGGTTACTCATTTTTCAGTTATACGAGATATATATATACGTACGCAGAGACGCCACGAAAATTTCTCTTCAGAATGCATTTTAAATCAGTTTTGTATTTTTTTTTT
>KK119357.1:0-33994 GCA_000611955.2 Stegodyphus mimosarum | reverse complement strand
TTTTTTTTTTTTTTTTTTTGGAAAAAAAAAGAGTCCTTCATTCTGTCCTTACGTATAGAAGTCATGCAAAAACATCGGTAAATTGCATGCGGTAGCGGTCAAAATGGATATTTTCATTGAAATATGCTACCCGAAATTTTTCGCGATTACAATAATTCCTTTTTACTTCGTAGAAGGAAGTAAAAATCATGAAATACTTTAGCTATTGATTTTGGAGTATAAATCAGTAAACTTAACACGCTACAGATATAAGATTATAAGTAAATTAAACATAAGGCTGGATATCGTTGTACATTGTCTTCTTAATAGAATAATACAGTTAAATTTATTTGCATAAAAAAATGCAAACTAAAGCGATATTTATTTTGCGTTTATATTGACGGTACTTTTCTGTTATAACGCTGCTACACAGATTCACAGATTATGTTTAGCTTCCATTATTAAGTGGTTGTTGAATAAAACAATTAAACAATGTAAGATCAACATATATGAGATATAGTTTTATACTGTCTCTAGAAAGAAGTATAAGATAAACAGTTTAAGATACATTTTTTACAGGCTTTACTCTTTTACTTTCAAGACAGAAGGTCTGAATTTTCCAAACAACAGGTTCTTAAATCAAGTTAATCAAAGTTGCCATTTAATTGTGATTGGATAAAAAAAAAGTTAGATTTACTTCTGCCGTTTTGTAAGAACATGCGGCATTAGCATTATATAAATATCATGTAACTGAGATTAACCTTTAAATAACGCACTTTCAGAATGATTTGTTATAATGTACAGAACATTTGATTTTTGCAATTTTAGAATTTACTACTTTAGAAGAAATGATCAAATTAAAATGGAGACACAAATTTTCCCAGATTAAAGTTAGAATTTAATCTTACATAGATATGAAACGCCATATTAAAACGTTTGAGCAGAACTTCATTTAAGTGGAGCTACATTAGTATATTCTGTGAAAGATATTTGTCATCGCTTTTAGAAAATTGCTCATTTAAAGTCTCACAGGAAGTTAATTCATCTAGCTTTCCTTCTGAGAAACAATTTTCCCATTGAACGCATATCGCTCATTTCGCGAAAAGCATCTCGACAACATCACCATCGAAAGCCAATTTTTCAAGCGATCCATCTTGGAGCAACTCTTTCGAGGCTTGTTCTAGGATGATAGCTCATCGAAGTCTGCAGGCGCCAGCTGAGCTGACAGTAAATCTCGACTACGGAGAGAGAAGAGAGCTGTTAGGGAAAACATCGCGGATGACAATTTTCTTTTATGTCTGGCCTGATATACGAGGAGAGAGGCGACAATTCCTGCGCTTTTCTTGTTCTGTTTCCATTAGCAAAATGGTACTTTACCACTGCTGGCATGCATGCACGCATACATCATGAGGACGCATTGTTGGAGCTCAGGCGTTTAAGTCTTTCCGAGACACTGCGGAGACATGTCGGAGTGATTGGTTTTGACACAGTCGTTTGACGCTCCACTTAGTCGAGAAAGGGTTTTTTAGAAGAGAGTTTTGCGATGCGAGGGGTCAGTTATCAATTGAAGAAGGGGAGATTGAAATGTTACACGCTTATCATGTTTCTGCAGCTGTTCAGTTCATCAAGAGCTAGTCCGGAAGAACATGACAAATCAAAAAGACTACAACATTGAAAGAAAAGGTTTACTATGAAATACAATCGCGGCATCTGCCTCTCTTGTTTTTGAGCAAAATGTAGATAGACTCTCATTTTACTCAGATTATAGTTTTTATTTGTGAAAACAATAATCATAGAATATACTGACATCTATTTATAATAAATACATAACTCTTCTCAAATATGAAAAAACAAGTGTCTCATTCAATTTTACCTCTAATTTTTCTTAGAAGTATTTAGAAATATTGATGTTTAGTACAGAAAACTACTCGAGCAAATTTTTTAGACTGAGGCTTCTTAAACTTATTTTAGTCGCGATCCCAGAACCCTATAAAATTTACAAAAGTTGTTTGGGACCTCACAAGCATTGCGCAAATCCGACACACACGTGAGTGAAACTGTCAATTTTTTCACTTGTATTGTAATATACTATTGCAGTTTTAGGTCGTTAACTTTAATATCTAATTTTAAGATATAAAAAAAAGTGAAAATTTTAAATAAATGACAGCGCCACGTGCAAAGCAAGTAAAATGAGCGTTTATATTATTAAAAAAATGCTTCGAAACTTTTTCGTGTTTTTTTTTGGTTGCCTGCATTGTCTTATCTTTACCTATTGTCAGATACATTGTGTAAAATTATTTGGTAATTATAAAATTATAATAATTTAAAGAAATATCAAAACTGGTAAAATTTTGGGGGGTAAATTTAAAGAAACTGGAGTCGGGACCCACAGTTTAAGAAACTCTGATTTAGACCAACATTTATGTTTAGCATGCTCATTTGCGTAGGAGGAAAAAAGCATCTGAGTATCTTCTCAAATCTTGCAGGGAACTTTCATTTCATTACTGCATTTTTCCACAGTGCAGTATGATTCACATAAAACATTTACATCTGGCTAGACAAAAGCTTCGCAATGATGTTGAGAATAATAATAATAATAAAGGGATAAAAAATTTAGTATCCTAGGTGATTTCAATTCCATAACTAGACTTAAATTGAGACACACCTCATTATCGATTAGAAGATAAGAGCTTCTAATTACCCTTCCTTTCTGCCCGATAGTACAGTTTGTATATTGCAGGTATTGCCTAGTGAATATAATGACATTAAAACATTAGGTCTTTTTTAGGACAGAAAACATGAAGTATTAGCTGTGCTCTCGTTGAGATTTGTACTACGAAAGTTTCAAATGATAGCTGGATTTGCTACCATTTACATTAAAGATATCACACAGAAGGGAATACGATAACTCATTTTCTCCATTTAAAAAGGCGACTGAGGAGACGAATGAAACCCAGTCAGCCAAACCAGGGGAACATTTCCCGACTCATCTTTTTCCGTTTCAATCTGTGGTCAAAATTATGCCGATACCTCCACTGCCATCCTCCATCCCGTCATCAATAACCTCTACTGACGGAATCTTTCCCGATTCATCCCCTTGTATCCCATCCCTTCTTCAGTAACTCATACTGACCGTAGGCTGAATCTTTTCTAATGCAAAAGTTGTCGTTGAAACATAAAATATATCACGATAAATGCCCATTATCGTTTTAATACTTTAATAGTTGTGAAATAATTTTAGAACAATACGCTGACGTGAAATGCAATTCTGGTTTCAAGCATATATGATTATCATAAACCTGCTTTTTCGTATTTTCATGCAGGCGTGTTTAAAACGTGAACATTAACTTATAAAACCTCAATTTATTGAAATAAAATGTGGCCATCCTATGTGCTAATATTCTACGGGAGTTCATAAACATTAAAAAGAAATTTGAGAAAATCAGAAGACGATGTATTGCAAAGGCGAAAAAAATTTGAGAGAAACACGCTATAAAAATTTTAAAAAATAAAAAGTATTTCGTGACGAATATACTCTAGTTCAGGAAATATTTAACGATATTTATTTCCAATAGGAGATTTGGACTAGATTTCGTCAGAAAAATCCGTAAATTTAAGTTTTAAATTGCATTCTTTTCTTTTGGAAACTTAAATGTATGCAGTGAGAAATATAAAACTCTTTTACATGTATTGGTAGTTGTGTAAGGCATAACTTTATTCATGATAGAATGCGCCGATAAATATGCAGCAGGTTACCACTCTTTTTAAAGATTACACTTAAAAACTACATATATAATAGACTTCCAAAAAAATTTGTAATAAGATGAATCTATAATTATAAAAATTCCTTAAATTTAAATTTCTGAGTGTTCAGATTTTAAGTGCATTTAATATCACTTTATTCATAAACAATAGCTATGAGTTACATATGATGAAAAATATATAGAAAACAATTATATAACAACTGACTATGGAAGATTATATAACAAGTGACTATGGAAAAATTATTGGGCGTCAATTATTTAGTCACCGGATAAACATGGTTTTAAATAACGCAAAAAAAGAGTTATTGGGAAAAAGCATTATTATTTGCTCGGAGAATATCAAGTCTGTTTTTGATTTTCCTCCATATCATATTAAGCATTTGTGAAATCACAGCAACTGTTTCTGTGATGATTCGATTTTTTAATTCTTCGATGCTGCAAATCTCTGCGGCAGTTGGTCCACCTTTACCAAACCAACGATCTAAGAAAGTTTCATCAAAGAAATTACGCACATACATATCCCAATGACAGGTGTAAGATTTTTTGAAGAAATTAATGATCGTTACTGATACAGTCATCAATGCCTACAGAAAATTCCTTACAAACGGCTCGAACATTACGTTTGATCTGCTAATAAATCTGCAATTTATACACAGTCATTTCAAGGATTCATGAGCAACTTTATGAACAGTAGTGTAGAAATTCCTGTTTGCAAACTGTCACGGCGAATGTGTTTACTGGGACTAGGCACAAATTCATATCAAATACTGGAAACATTTTCATCACTGACACTTCGCCAACCTGCACCTCCTTTATGCAAAACATATCCAATCTCTCGAATCTGTTTTAACCAGTTTTTAATGATAGTTCCTTGGTGGAGGTTCATTAAATTCATATACGACTGAACTGTTTTTAGAGATTTCGTTTGTCATAATCAGACAATGCACATTGCTTTTTCACTGCATGAAGCGATTTTGCATGTAAACAAAGAATCCGAAATTTGTGGAATAGTGGATGAAATGGAAAAGAGAAAATACACTCATGTCCATAAATTAAGGATAATGCAAAATCAGGCAAAGGAAGAGTTAGAAGCAAAACAAATTCGACTTATTTGTAAAGCTTATTTATTAAACAAAAGGTAAAGAGCAAAAAAAGATGCTATATATTTGATTTTATTAAAACAATTAGCGATTTTTTCTCCCTGGAGCAAATTACAAAAAAACCTATTTGCAAAACACCAATATTACATGGTTGGTATGATTGTTAATACATTGTATGTCTCCCAGACGATGCAATACAGTCCGTACAACGCCTAGGCATGCTGAGTATCAAATTATCGATCTGATTTTGGGGAATATTACACCACTCAAAAAGCAATGCTCTCCGAAGTTCCGGTAGACATGTAGGAGGAGGTTGACGAGCTGCAACTCGTCGGCCAAGCATGTCCTACACGTGCTCTACTGGATTCAAGTCCGGTGAGAATGCTGGCCAGTCCGTATGGGTGATATCTTCCGATTAAAGGCATTCGCTTACGATGTTTGCACGGTGAGGACCGACGTTGTCATCCATAAACACAAATTGTGCGCCCATTTGGCTTGTCATGGTTCCAATTTGAACATGCAGGTCAGTTCTGGAACCCAGAATAATTCCACCCCAAACGAGCACTACTGCACCACCGTAACGGTGTCGTTCAATGATGTTTTCTTGGTGGTAACGGGTACCTGGAGCTCTCCATATGAAAGTCCGGCCAGAATCAGACTGCAAGCTAAACCTGGACTCGTCGGAAAACATCACACAAGCCCACTGTTGCGGTGTCCACAATGCATGCTCTCTACTCCAGGCTAACCGCAGGCGACAGTGAGTTGCAGTAAGTGGAACGCATCTGACAGATCTACGAGCATATAGACCAATCTGCCCTAAGCGTCTGTACACGGTCTGCCTTGAAATTGTCGTACCAGTGGCTGAAGAGAGCTGACGAGACAGGTCTGAGGCTGTGCTCCGCCTGTTTCTTTTGGCAGTAACTGCCAAATACCAGTCCTCATTCGGCATTGTAACTCTGGAACGACCTGTGCTGTAACGTCTACTCACCATCATCTTGGAATCGTTGCCCAAGCCTGGAGATGACACTCTGGGCAATTTCAAGTTCGTCTGATACTTCCAGTTGGGTACGCCCACATTCCAGACGGCCGATAATTCTACCACGTAAAAAATCATCCAAATGCGTCCTTTGTGTCATAACTATTCGGTTATTGCACTGAAATGCTTATAAAGCGCCTGCGAACAATTTTACTTCTTTGCCTGTATTCCTTATATATCACTCTCTTACACTCTCGTCATTGTGACGTACCATCGGTGTCATCTGGTTACTTCCTGAAATTTGCATATGATTCTTGAAGATGTGTGTAGTGATTTTACAGGTGATATATTTATTTTAGAGTTCGATTTCCACGTGACTCTGAATTATCCTTAATTTATGGACATGAGTGTAGTTAAGGAAATGCAGCGAAAGGATCGGTAAGTAATTGAATTGAGGATGAATCGAGAAAGAGCTAAACGGCATTAAGCCAATCAGGGTGGTGACGAATTATCGTATTACTGTAAACTAATACGTATTTTGAATGAGAAATGTGAGAAAATCAGGTGTGCTATCACCATGATGCGAACTATGCCCTTCCACGTACTAGCTAGACATACTACCACGCACAGAGAAAGACTATTATTCCTTGTAAGGATGGAAAGAAAAATAACAGTGAATACTAGTACGATCCTGTCATCGGTCCAAGCGCAACATTACTGAAATATAGTTTGCTACATTCAGATATGATGAAATTTAAATTGTTAGATGCATAAATTGATAGATGATTACAGGCATAAGCTAAAATCTCGGAAATGTTCCTAAATTTTCAAGGAGGCTAATTACGGTTGTAGTAACCTATTTGAAGTTGTTAGTGCTATATGTAAGGTGCGTAAAATCATGTAGGCAGCATGGACGGAATTTTGTGATCAGTCTTGCGCAATGAGCATGTAAAAGTTTAGAGAAAAATATTTCTAATACATTTACCTTTTCCTTTTTTAATTTCCTAAATTTATCAATACCGAAGTCAAAGATTTTTTTAATTAACCATATATTCCGGCGTATAACGCGCACTTGTAATTTCAAATGCTTTTTTTAAATTTTAGATATACATCGCACATGTACATTCGTGCGCCGTATAACGCGCACCAATGTACATGTGCGATGTTTTTATCTTTTAAAAATCCTTCATTCGAAGATTTTTCGCAAGCTTTCAAACAATGGCACAATGAATTGACAAGCGATAAGAAGAGCAATATGTGTGGGGGATAAATGCTTGACTAAGTAAATTATTCTGCAAAGGTAATGGGTTATATTTAATGTAGGTATGCACAAGAATGTTATTCTAAGGTTTCGAAAAAAGGGAGAAATTATTTGGGATACTAATGCACTTCCGACCCAAATGAATTCGCGGAATTACGAGTCAGATGTTTACTCCTTTTGTAGTCAACTGAATCCATTATTTTGAAGTAAGCATTTGCTTTAGCTGAAATACAATTTATCTAGTGTTCCTTTTACTAATAAGTATGGCTTCTGCCATATGAAACAAACATAGTACTAGTTTCAAATTCAAAGTCATTTAATGTATGAAAGAAAATGGAAATCATGCTGAAACAAGGTTGTTTCATATAGGCGAAAGGTCCGTACGTGAGTGGATGAAAAATTCTATCACAATAATTAATATGGTAAAGAATGAATGTGCTTTGCGGAAAGAAAAAACGGAATGGGATCTCATAGAAGAAAGTGTTGCGAACTCGATCCTAGAAAATCGCCAGAATAGCCAGTAACAGCATTTAAGTGCATGTAGAAATCTAATGCTTGCATTCTCATCTTTTCCTTATTTTTAATGTTATTATTTATATATCCGACATATAACGCGCACACATAAATTTCGATCACATTTTTTGTATTAAAAGTTTGCGTTATACGCCAGAATATACGGTACAGAGTTATTTATGCTACTTAATTCTTTACAGTAAGATAATCCTAAAGATAATTTCGGGAAAGATTTTTTTAAAATTTTTTTATGCGACTCTCGGCTAAAGGCGAATTTATGAAATGGGAAGCCCCCTTGGCTTAAACTTTCGGAGATTCCTTATCTTAAGACACAGTGTATATTTATTTCTTTTAATCCGAAAAAACTGACTTGCGAGCATTTTGGTACGAGGGGCCCTTAATGACTGAGACCTGCAAGATATTGTAAATCCTTCACCTGTTATAGTAAATATTATGCCTCAGCAGACATCTTTCTGTTTGAATTATGAAGCAAGCATGGTGAAACTGGTTAAAAAAAGAACAGAGAGGTTGAAAAATAAACTGCGTTACATTAATCAGTAACTGATTACAATAAAAACAGGGGGTTTATAGATCTTTCCCACGCTTTGAAAAGCTTTCACAGAGCTCACTTAGATTTACGAATGGTAATAATCTATCGTATTACGTAATTCTTTGAGAAATCAATAATAATTATTTTTTTGGAGAATAAATGATCTTATTTAACTACGGCTGAAAATGTAGCTCCTCCTTTTCCCCTTACAATAATATATCCTTCCATGAAATAACAAATACCGATCAGGAATGTTGTGGGGCCGCAAACAGCATTTGAAGATATAATTATTAAGATGATGAAACATTTTGTTATTAGTTCATTTATTTAATAAAGATTATCATGTACAGCAATTCCTCGTAGTGCGGATTCATTATAATCCGCTTTGAAAATTCTAAAAGAAGCTAAACTTAAGGAAAATAAAAATAACTTCTAAAAAGATTAAAGTACAAAATTATTTTTTAATTCACAAATTATCTTTTTTTCTCCTTTATACAGCCAAGTGTGTCCTCCTCTGGTTTTTAAAGTTACGCGATTCGATACATATTTCAATTTTTCCGAAGTGCATCTTTGTATATGTATGTAAGGCATAAAATATGAAACATAATTACTAACAAATTACTGACTTGACTTGGAAAGCACCTTTTGATTGCTGATTTTAATTTATATACTACCGCCTGTAAGAATCTGTACTGCGTCACTTATGTCACTCTTTCTTCTACAGTGGTCCGCAATGCTGTGAGCTCTTATTCAGTCCCATTTAAAACTGATACAAAGGAGTCCGAGCATATATTTATAGGCCCTGCTAAGTACGTACTCACTTTCTCTGCTTGCTCCTGGCTGGGTAACTCGCGTCTCTTCGCTTAGCTGTATCTTCTACTATTAAAAACGTGATCAGTATGTACAGAATTGTGGGATACTTGTCGCACTCATAGTGATGTGAAAAAAAAAACGAAAATATGTCATGAGAAGTCATTTTTCAAGAAAATAAAATTACGTGTTCTGTTGTCTGCAAAGTATTCAACGTCTGCAGGTTTCTTTTTCTAACACGCATCCTACTCTTGAGCAAGTTATACCTCTCTACAGCATTTCTGCCATGGCTAAAACGATAACTGGTGACTTCTTTTGCATAAATATTGCATGTAAACCTATGTTCTGGCCGTTCGTGCTTGAGCTGTGACAGGGTAATAAAAAGCACATCATACTACATCGCGAAGATGGTTTCATTGGTTTTTGGACACATTTTGTTGAAATCAGTAGCAACACAGTGGAATGGTTCATTGCAAGGTAGTCATTGGAAATTGATCGTATTTCCAATAACAGACAGTGGGAAATGAATAGCAATTTGGTTTCAACGATTTACATTTATCCAATATAACTGAGTATATTAAATCGTGCATTCATGAATTAGATAATGAAACACTTGTTAAAACAGATGAACAATGGACGTATGAAAAACAAGAGAACGACTTCAACAACGATAGCGAGGTGAACTGCTTGCACGAGAATCAGCAGCCGAACAACTCAGATGTGCAAATTAAGAGATTAACTCGCTGCCTACTACGCTACTGAGGCTTGCAACCAAACAACTATAAAAATTCCCGGAAAGCTGAAATTGTGTCAGAGTGTATTACGGAAGATGATCCCAATACTGAATGTTGCTACAATTATAGCCGAACGATACAGTCTGTTGTTAACAGGTAATGTATGAAAAGAAAGAGAGACACACCAGCGACAAAGTCTCTGAACATTGGTAATTCGACCTGGGCCCGATTTCAGACGAACAGGCTGGCTACATTAGGATTCTCATGATTCTCCACACGCGCAGCGGGTTGCGAGCTAGTTTCCTTTAATATGTCCTCCATGAAGGCACCACATCCCTTAGGGAGTTAGCCCTCGTGTGCTTTGCTGTAATGAAATAAACTAAACCAATGAAGAGAAAAGACCAAAGGAAAAAAAATGTGCATGCATTGATACTGGAATTTTATTTTTGGAACATTGTTTCTATTTTTTACATGCATTTAGTTCCTAAATTCCTGCGATTTCAAACAATGCTGAATATTGGTGGTTTGGTTTGGTGTAGCTGATTACGCAAAGCACACGAGTGCTATCTCTGCCTAAAGGGAAGGATGCCTTCAGGAAGGGCTTTCTAAGGAAAACTGGCTTGTATATACGTTACACATGATGAAAACCACGAAAACGCTCATGCAGTCAGCCCACTCGCCGGGATTTGAACCCCATACCGAATTGCCAGTGTTTAGCTACTTTACCGCTCGCCTACTGGTGAGCTTCCGGATGTGGGTGGAAACGATCACCGACACTGTACTATGTATTACTGCATTTTATTAATGTTTATTTATTTAAGATTATCGTGTATTTTACTACCTATTTTATTCATTAAGATTATTTACTTGTATTTGTTGTCATTTATTCGATTAGATTATTTATCAAATATTAGGTTTATTTATTTATTTAAGACATTAAGTTAATCACACACTTTATTTATTTATAGAAATAAATTGTTTTAATTTGTGTCTTTCAAGGAGTATCAAAATATTTAACATACTTCAAATGAAAAGAAAAAAAAGTTGATTATTTTTAAAATACTACCTTGATAAAATTTACGCTTCATCAAACAAATCATTTTTTTCTGCTTGTATCAAATTTGATGTTAATCGTAATAAGCAATGACACAAGAGGATATACTTTGAGAATATGTGCAAGTTAGAGATGTAGTCAGTAGATTCAGCTAGCCTTCGAAATTAATTATTGCCTCCTGTCTGGATCAAAGTGTCAAAAGCTATAACACTCAGCGACAGTGTTTTCAGGGCCATCGATCTGCGTTCACAAGGCAAACTGACACCCCGACATGAACAGCACGTGCTGAAGGGTGTGATGTAGAGACGACAGGCTTCAATACATAAGAAATGTAACTTCTGAAATCTGAGCTTAACACTGATAATTTTTTTAAAAAACGAAAAACGTACATGATATGGGTTATCTACAGACAACTTTTCTAATAAATTTTATCGCTGGGTTGAAAATATTGATTTAAACTAAATCTTGAATTTCTTCTTGGTAAATTTAATTACTGCTATATACTGCTATATACTATTATCGGGTACAAGGTTTAGAATTTCATATTATATAGAATGAATAAAGATATTAATTTGCAGCGTTAACACTTAAAGGGGGTAAACTTTAGTATTATTTAGTTTTGACACTTAATAATTCAATAATGATGTTTTGAATAACTTAATTGCTATAAATCGGGATTAGAATTCACAATTACACAAGATTGCGGATCAGATTGCTAAACACTGATAGTTCGATACAGGTTTAAATCCCTACTATCAAATGTCTACTTGAGTGTTTCAGTGTTTATCTCGTGTGAAACATCCTAACGTCGACAACGAAATAAGGAAAGGGTTGAATTTTTGTGTTAATAAACCTTTTATTATGTACAGTAAACTCAAGGGTTGTCATAGAAAAACTGCCTTGCTATATGAACCCCTAGCGGCCTATCCGCTGAACAAATCGAAATACAATTTCACGTGTTGTTTGAAGGTATACGCTGGCGATTGTGATGATTTAAAACAATAGAGTTCTGACAGTTATATTTACGGTCAAACAATTTTGGAAATATTCGAATAGCAACACAAACTCTTTTCCTTCGCAAATTAATCAGCGCATTGAAAAATCATGCATGGCGTTGGAACGATACAGGTATGAGGAAAATTGTTGGCGTAAAATATTTGTAAAGCAGAGCGTTGTAAAGGACCGATGTAAACACAAGACAGGAAAGAGAAATAAACTGTTATTGGAATTACGAGTTTTCAACGCATACAACGTTTCAAGATAGAGTCATTTCCAGCAACTTTGCAGTTTCGTGGCCACCGCGATCTCCCAACCTTATTCCGACGGATTTCTGATTCTGAGGGTATCTGAAATTCAGGGCGTACCCATGATATCCTCAAGATTTTATCAGAATTGAGAGATACCATAAAACACGAAGTTATACAGATTACTCCTGCCATGCTGTTTCGTCACTCTTGTTAACAATCTCCCACATGTGATGCGTTATCATTTGCGAAGGTGGTCACTTTGAGAACTTATGATTCCAATAACAAAATTTTTCCTCTCTTGTGTTGGTTCTTTACAATGCTATTCTTTGCAAATGTTTTAAGCTGGAAATTTTTGTCATACGTATATCGACTCCTCCTTGTACTCCAAAACACTTATGGTTTTCGAGTGCGCTGATCAGTTTGCGCAGGGAAAGAATGGGTGTTGCAATTCGAAAATTTGTAAGTGTTTTCACTGTAACCGTAACCGTTAGAGAGCTATTGTTTTAAATCAGCTCAAGCGCGTACCTTCAAATAATAATACCTGAAATTTCATTTCGATTGGTTGAGCTGATGGCTTCTAGGGGCTCACATATCGGGGGAGTTTTTTTTTTATCACTTTGTGTGTACCATTAAATTACATCAAAAAAATTAAATACATCTTTTGTTACAATGGAGCAATAAGTCTCAGCTTCCATTCCATCCCTTTGAATTTCAAATTCTCTTTGTACTATCTGACAGCCATGACGGAGAAATGTCTGTTCCTTCATCAGAAGGTGGCAGAGGTATATGACTTTTTCTGGAGTGGGCATAAAGTTTTCACCAAATACATAAATTTACGATCAACCTCTGGAAATAAAGTTATATGCATAGTTGTCTAATGCAAGAAAGTTCTTTTTTATGTTAACCTCGGTCTTTGAGAAAAGGGTTCGTTACAAGGTGTACAGAAAGCTGTTTCTCTTTAAAAGCCCTCCACGAAAACATTATTTTACCTTATGCAGATAACCCATAAGTATTGTTTTGCCTTACTTACTAAATCCATATCCAAGTCTACGATTGTGCAGGTTTTTTCTCTCCGAAATTCCCAGAAATTTCTCCGAAAAGTTTAACGCTTTACGGGAACGGTCATGTGAATTTTCAGATAATCGACTGATTACTTTTGCACTTTTAAATGTCAGAATTTTATAGGGGAGAAGACCCGGAAAGGTATATTTCAGTTCTGCAACTGAAACAAACCATTTTTTTTAAATTACTTCCGAAGTTCTATATCTCCTTCTCTGAAAAATATGTTAGGAATTCCCCCTTTCACCCGTGAGATTTCATAGTTATCAGATGTTTTCAACTTATCAGAGCTAGCTGCTTCATCTTCAGTGTTCAAATATGAAGAAGCAGTTCTTTTTATCTGTTATATATTGCAGATTTAAAGGTCAAACTGTCATTAGTTTAGCCAGTTATGGTGTGAAAAAGAGGAAAAACATTTTATGTATTTTATGCTGTATTTTTTAGAAATACAGTGCAAAATGCATAAAATATTTATCTTTAAGAACGTGTGGTAACTGTCTTGTCTACGAAAGGCTAAATGCAAAACAAAGATTTTAAATCTGACATAAGGATCTAAATTAGAATGCAATGTAGTAGTACTGCAATTAATCGGAGTTCAATTATTCGGAGAATCAGTTAAGCGAATCGCTTCTTTTTTTTTTATTTTTTCCAGAAGGAAAGTAGAAAGGAATTCATTGTTAATTTATTTGAGTATTTTTATCCCTAAATCTAATCATTAAAATCAAATTTAATAAAAAAACAATCTTTATTGAATAACAAAAAAATTCTTGCATAGTTAAATTTTAGTTGAATAGAAAAAAACTGTATCTTGTTATAAGAACATCCAAAATTATCCTGTATTCAATTCGAGATAGTTCCAATAGAAACAAGATTATATTTTAATTTTAAAGTTTTTACTGCTTAGTTTTGGACTTGCTATGCCAAAAAGTAATTTCATTACCTTCGTTTAATTAAAACAAAAAATGAGTTATGTATTCAGAAAAATAAAAAATCGTTTAATTGTTTAATTTTGACTAAAAACGTGTGTTTCAGACTTTGTTTGACAGAAATAATTTTTTTTTCATCAGCAGCGGATGACGTTCTGTTAAATAGGATTCATAGAAGGAACTTAAATAAACGAAGGAATAAAGATGAAAAAACAGGGGCAGTATGAAAACTTCAGATTACACTCTAACACTTTTAACCTTAAAAATGACTTGTTGAAGGGTTTACCATTAAAGTTTTAGGAAGTTTCGTGGAGGACAAGAATAAAAAAAAAAATATGTAAAATTCATGTGAGTAAAGAAATCAGTTGTATCTTGATTTCCGTTAAATTAATATTATGTGAAGATACTTATTTCACATTAGAAAAAAGTGGGAAATATTTGGGACTTAGCTGTGCATTGAATACTTCACTCTATCATTTATGCACGAGACCTGCAACAATACCCCACCTATAAGTGGCAATATTTTGTATTTTGTCAGGATACATAATTCGGGAACTGAAAACAATGAGGACCTCAAACATTCTCTTCGGATATTCTGTAATCTTATTTATAAGTAAAATGTCATAAAATTCATGGCAATTATTACGAATCTGTATTTAACATGTTGTAGAAGATGTAAGTCCTACTCTGTATTTAACTTACTTAAAGAATTTGTTACAAGACTAGTGCTGAATTCTTATTTCTGATTTAAATAATATAATTCTATGGTACTAACAGACGCGTTTTAAATATGCTTCAAAATAAGTACTGTAGAAGACTAAGATGAAAAAAGAGAATCAAAAAGTTTGAAACATTCATAATCCTGTTTCCATGTCTCCAAGAGACACGGATCAAGATACCGAGCAGGGTATTAAAGACTCATCCAATTGGCATCCTGAGCGGCAATTCGCACCGCGGTCTTCAGTTATTTTTAAATATCCAAATCCGGATACTCAGGTCTTTCTCTGCTCTCGCTTGGGCACCATGTCCTACGTGTTCACTTTCAAAGTGCGAAGGCCCATGAGGATAAGTTTCAGATTTCCGATGCAAACTACATGTCTGGAATGAAATTTTACAGATACTGTGTTAGGGACAGAAAGTCAGTAATTAATGGGCTGGAATTTAACACTGAGCACGGTGAAGTGGCTTATATTACGAACATTTAATTAGATTTTCAATAGCAAAGATTTTGAAACTGTGAGTTCATAATTAATTTAATTTTAATAGCTTCTTCAGCTTCAAGTTTAGGTATCTTATTTTCAAATCCTTTGGAACTATTTAGATTAAATAGAAATAAATGTAGTTACCAACTCGTAAAATGGGTAAATGTAGTTATCTGGTAGACTAAATATGTTGGTCGTTTGCGAAACTATCCACTTCACCGCTTTCCTGGAGACACAATCGTCGATTTGGAAAGTGTCGTCAGTAGCTTTGAAAGATTTAAATAATTCTTCAGATAATGTCAAAATCCCATGGCTGTCTTAAATACCCTAATAAATGTGTAACATATATAATATATATATACATATATGTTGTATTAGAGTCCAAAGCTACTGACAACAATTTTCAATTCGACAAGTCTATCTCAGGAGAAACGGTGAAGTGGCTGGATTTAGAAAAAAATTAATATAGTTCACTTGCTCATAAAATTACAATTTGGCAGTATTCGAGGGCAATACGTTACAAGATTTAACCTCATTTCCATTAAACTCTGCATAATCTAGATAAGATGCAATGTTTATACTATATTATATTATATAGTATGTTATATTACATATAAATACAATAAAGATTAATTGATAATTTACATACCATAAAAATGACTTGTTGAATATTTATTTCCTTTCTGACTATATTGTAGACTATCTACGTAGACTATCTACATTATACTGCTTTGTAAATTTAATGTACACTTTCGCTCTTTGTACGTATGAAAGTAAAGGACTCTCAGATTTCAGTGTAATCATCAAGAAATGATACAGCAATTAAAAAAAATACTGTACATGCACAGTATCATATTATTTCTAGATTCGGTGCAACTAAAGGAAGAACTAAAGAAATTCTCTAAAGGAAGCTGAATCGTACTTACTTTACAATAAGAAAACTACTAAGAATTTCATGCAGTGAAAGCGTTCAGGAACCGGGAATAGTAATTCCTTGAATAATTATCATGTCCCTTGGCTTTAATAACTTTGGTAATAGTTTCATGGGTTGATTTGAAAAATGAAAATATATGACGTTTTTATCATTGCATCAAACATTGCATAAGGAACGAAACATTCATAATAATCACAGATGTGCATCTGAGCTCACGGTCGATATTGTCATGGAAATATTACTGGCTATATTTCGTTGCTGAATTTCTCTCTGTGACTGTCACCGTTTCAGTTGGTTTCAGACGTCACCGTCGAGATCTATCTCGATGGTGACGCCTCAGACCGGGGTGTTAGACCGGGCGATACGGAGTTTAGATGCCAACTTGTCGGAAGAAACTAGGGCTATGGAGTGAGATGGGTTCTGTTGAGTTGTCCGAATATAGCTTGGAAACATGTTAATGATGACAGGCCACTTTGATTTACGGAAGGTTCGAACATATTGAGCAATCAGGGAAAGAAAAAACTATGACAGCATTCTGTGAACAAAGTTTTACCACAGAAGGGAATTGTACTCCTGTTAATATAGGGCAAATGTTGTGGACGTGTTTGGGGAAAGCTGCGTATGGCTTGACATGCTTGAGTAGCAGTGGCAAAAAACTCTATGTATTTCTTTGGCAGTGGCACCATATGTAAGGTCTGAGCCAATTTTATTTCGTGAATATCTCTCAGTGACTATTTCTTTTCTCTTAAAAGTATTTTCTAATTTATATTACGTTTATTTGCGTGATTTCCAACTCTCACTGTGACGGTAAAGAATTGGTGACAGACCATGGGAACCAGATGCGACACTATATTTTATTTAATTATCTTACCTACCAAAAGATGACAAGCGACACGTAAATCATACTCTATTAAATAACATGATATTGAAGATAAAGAAAGTTATAAGTTTTTACCTGTTTGGGTAGCAAAAACTGGTATTAAACTCCTAACACACGTTAAGCAAATTATTGGTATGTCTGGACAAAATTGCGTTGTGTAGGTAGACTTTTTTAAGTCTTAAAAAGGCTTTAAAATAAACCTTTTTATTAAATCGGAAGTGGAACATAAATGCACGACCATTGCTTACAATTCAGCCAAACACTTGTAGCAATGTAACTTAAACTAACAGTAAGTTAAAATTTAAAATTAGCCTAGTAGTCAAAGATTACAATTCAATTTAATTTGGAGCTGGCTCACAAATCTAACCGGCTTAAGTATTTAAATGTCGGCACTATAAAGTCGAAGAATGAAATCTTACCTGAGCTAGCAAAAACCTAGTAAACCTCGAGAGGCAGGACACGCTCTCTCTTATAAACCACAATCTTGGCTGAAATACCCTAAACTAATTTGAATTCTGGTCGGGAGGCTGAAATGAGAAGTGACAGTAAAGATCTAAATTAAATATAATAACTGGTTAAATTAACATAAAGAAACGTTATAAGGTAATTTTTTAAAAGTCATTTATGTTTGTTCCTTGATAGGCAGGAAGAATGCAGCTACTGATAGTAGCAAACTAGCCGTTAGGAGAAATCCTTCCTTTTTTGGGAAGCCAAGCATTATTGTGTCCATTTCCCATTTCTTCCGAAGCACTTCAAGTGAGAAACCAAGGGTGGTATAAAACTTTCTTGGGCCATCTGTTTCACTGTGTCGTAAAACAGAATATATGAGCTCGAGCTTATGGACTTAATTCTTCTGGATTTCCAAGATCCGGCAAAAAAGTCGTCTCCAATACGAAACGGTATTTATAATAACAACAGAGGTATAAAATGTACTTTCATTACACAAAAGAAACTCTGTAGTTTATTTATCGTTATGTAGGTAGACTTTTTTAATATATAATAATCGATTACGTAATGGGGACGTTCGTAATGTAAGCAAAATGTATCGTTTTGGTGTTAAAACTATAAGGTTCAGATCTCGTCTGCAGGTCGTATGTGTTTCCAAAGCTAAATTTTTGAATAGATATTCTTGTTTTCTTCATCTCTTATTACATCTATTAGCTAGTTGGTAGCAAAGGGCTTCTGTCTGAACACTCCCATTCCCAGGTGGTCAGGAGAAATTTCATATTTAGAAATCTAGTGAACTGTGTGCTGCAATGTCACTTTGTGGAAATGGTATTCACAGAGCGCTGTGGGAAAGGTTTCTTCAGTACAAGTATAGGTGCTACTGTTTCGGAGCTTCAAAACTAAAGCCTTCTAGTGTCAAGGCATATTATTCTAATAAATGGCACAAAATTTGCCTTTTTTGTTCCTTCAAATTGCCTTTTAATGAAATGTTTTATGTATTAGATGTTTTACTACATCTCTTTCGATTTTGTAATTTATGTTTCTTATTTAAAGTTTTTTTTTAACTTTGAATAAATTCCAGCTGTTTGGGTAAAAATCTCAAAAAAATAACAGTATCTTAATAAACAATAGCTAAATAGAGTCATAAAGATATGTTTCTTAGAGCTATTTGATTTCCAAATTAGAAGAAACTAAATGCAAAGCGTTACGCTATTCCGAAAATGGCTGTAATAATTAACAAAAGTAAAGCAAAATTAGAAAAGTCCTCTTTCAACCAATAACTTATAAATAAACTAACCTCATTTTAGCCGTTCATACCGTATGGTGGTTAGGGGAGCCGACTGCGATATTATAGAGCCCGGGTTCGAATCCCGGAGAAGGCATAGTTGTAATTATTCGTCCCTTCATAGGAGGCAAAGGTGGCCCACCTATTAGGTGCTTCCATAATAAACTGACCACCACTACTGGCTTAGTTGCGTTCAAGCCGAAGTATGCTGAGGTCCTGCTATTGCAAAAAAAAAAAAAAACACTTCATTTTAATCACTTTTTCTACAAAATTTATTGTCTGCATATTCATTTACTAACGCAATTTGCAACTACCGCTAGAAAACAGGTTTTCCTCCGAGTTCTTCGCAGAATTTCCATCATCACTACTTTTCATCTGGAATTATTTTCTCTCTCCCAGCTGTCGAAACTTGAAAGCATTCTAACTGTTCTACCCCCCCCCCCCCCAGTTTTTCCTTTCCTCTACTTCTCTCAATACCATTTTTTCCCAAGTTCACGCTTAACTTACACTTACTGAACATTTATGACAAAGAAGGGGTGAGATGAAGAATGCATGGGGATAAAAAAAAACCTCTCATTGCAAACAGCTATATTCATTACTTCACTGGAACCTTCTTCTCTGATTATTTGATGCTCTCCAACTCTCCTCCTACCCTTTATTTCAAATCTCGTCATGTGCTTTCTGGGGAACATGTGCACGACGTCAAATTGGTGCCCAGGCTTATCTTGACATTAGGGGTAAACAGTGAGCCTGCTATCGCCTTTAAAACCCTTACGTAAACACGGGTTTTAATCCTTTTAAGCATCTAAATGCACGTGCGCGTAATCACTCGATGAATGCAGTTAGATTTGCTGTTCCTTATTTTTTTTTCTTCGTTTTTCCTTTCTATTATTGTCTTGTTATTTGTTTCGTGATATGATTTTCCCTGTTGGAAATTGGAAAAAAATTTTTTTTTTTTTTTTTTTTTTACATTTAACTGCTTAATGATAATTGGTTTTTAGACAATGGAGTGATAAAGATTGTTTGATGAATTGTGACATTTAAAAGATCTGACGACCATTGAAAAATAAGCTTCAAAGAGGAAAAAAAAATCTCATTACATAAAAAACTTTTTTTTAACTGCATGCTTTAACCTAATTATTTTTATATGTTTATTTACTTATTTATTTTATAGTATAATAAAGTTTTCCAGTTCTTTTTGCAATCGCATTACTGCTGATCGAAAAATGTTACACGGAGTGTAATTGAAATGACATAAATTTTAGTATTTAATACAAGAAAGGTTTTAAAATATCTTGACACATTTCCCAAGACGATATTTCCCCAATATAGCATTTTTTAAAAATTAAGGCAAAAGAAAATGAAAAAGTAACCGTAGTTTGGCATAGATTTTAGACGAAATTTTATAGATTTTGAGTGCAGACAGACATGGATCCCCTCCTTTAGAAACAAAGAATTTGTTGCAAAGGTAGGAGCAGCAACAACCATTTTATACTTATTTAACAAGTGAGCATAGTGTCATCTGTCGAGGAAAATGTTTCCTTCTGTTGCTGTTGAAAATTCAAATCTACGGCAAATTGAGGTTTTCAATTTCAAAATTCAAAATCTTATCGTATTCTTCTTCCAGTTAGACATTTGGTATTACTGCATATTAATGGTTGGTAAATGATCTACTGAATATACCAGAAGATTTCGTAATCATAGTTTCAAAGGTATCACACAAACTAAAATTTTAAGATTATTAAATATAGCGTTAAAAATCATTAAAATCATTAGCTGATTAAGAACAAACTCCACAAGTTCTGTTCTAAAATGCAAGATGACTCATAATTTCACAGTGAAAATAAGTAACTTCGGATGTCAAAAGTTACATTAAAATGATAAACTTTTTGACTGACCAAAAGCGGATTTTACTTCACTTAGTCTTATAAATGATCAAATCGGCTAGACACGCAAAAACTCTTTTGTAAATTAATCATCTGTGCAGAGCCGTGCCTGCATAATTTTCCCCTGAGGCAAAGAGGTTAATTCACGCCCCTATATACGTCTAGCCAACAACTAACAAAACAAAAAACGACCGACTAAGCAAAAAATATAATGTGCTAATTTGTTCTAAAACATTTAAAATTACATATTGTTCTCTAATTTAATTTTTAATTAGGAATAAAACAAAGAAAACATCCAAAAAATAAAACAAAGTCTCGATCATTATGTATACTGATTCGTATATTTCCAATTCTACAGTGACAGAATGGGTAAAATAATTTCTCATGGGTCGAAAATCCGTTGAAAGGGATTTTTATAAATGTTGTCTATTGCTAGATTTGACATCAGAAAGCATTACGCGTGTCTAGAAAAAAATATTGTTACGAGATTAAAAGTCGGTTAGACAGCAATAAGACTGGATCTATCTAAAACTGTTTTGTCCATTCCGCATGAAGACATCACATTAGCAAGTCAAGTCTCTGCAAGATGGGTACCCAGACTTTGAGCAATTCAAAACTAGCAACGTGTCAATGCTATTCCAAAGCACTGTGGGCTTACGGAGCTTGACTGCCTCTTACAGCCCAAATTTAGTCTCACGTGATTATTAGTTGTTCTCTAAACTAAAATCTGACCTTCGTGGAAAGAGATTTAATGACGATGCTGCCGTGAAAAGAATACTTAATGGAACGTTTTGAGAAAAAACCTTCAGATTAATTTTTCAGGAACAATGAGCTGCTTATTATACGATGTGAAAACTGTATCGAGGAAGAAACAGATCATACTGAAAAATAAAGTACTAACATTTTTCTATTTCTTTTAACAGTATAACAGACGAAAACCTTTGTATCTACCTGCGTTCATTTACCGTGTTCTCCGCGGAGGTGCTTCCAAAAACATTGGTAAGATATAGAGATGAGGTGCTAATAAACAATTTAATGGTTTGGAGACATTTCGTTAAAAAATTACGAATATTTAGATTCCAATATAGTGATCCGTTGTGTTTCAAGGCGTAACTTTTGGAAACCTTATCCAGTTTTGGAATTGCTCGTGGTTGTTTCCCTAACATTCGTACTTCGAGGTGTCCCATTGGGTAATAGTGGCAGCTGACCCTGGAACAGTTCATGGCAAGCGGGTTGGCTGCGTACAACTCTCGAATTTTCCCCATATGTAACTTGAATATCAGACAGTTCTTTTGATATATTCTCTACGAAAGCATCCCTCCTAACGAAATAGTCTCACATGTTTTATTGTAAGCGATTGACTAAAGAAGTAGTCTTTAAAACTCGCTTGTCTTTTATTAGTGAAATGAATTTTTTAGTGTGAGAAAGATCTCTTTGAACTTGACCAGACTATTATATGCCAGCTAACTCTATTTTAAACAAGACCAATAGAGCGACTGTCAGATAAAATTTTATAACTTATTGTTCAATCATATTATTACAATATAAGCACTATTTTAAAGTTATTAAGATTTAATATCGCTTTATACTTTCTCTTTACCCAGCTAAGTCGGTTAATTCTGAGGACTTCAGAGTATTAAAATTTGCGAATATTAAGGTGCTTCTATTAATTTTTATTCGCACTAGTAAACAAGTTTGCAATCTCATTTACGGTCTAATTAATTTTGATGCTTTCATTTCAGCTTTTGCTATTCCTTAAATCAACCGCTTTATAGTATTCATTGTTTTCTCTTTCTTTTGGTGTCAGTTTTTTTAAGAAAATACATTTAAAAAAAATTCTTTAGCAGGAAACGTATTTATTTTTTAATCATGTATGTTTTTAATCGGTTATTTTAACTTCATAAGAATGAACCTAAGCTTTTTATAACATGTTCTTTTGCATCAATATAAGTTATATTAGAAGCAGCCAGAATGTTGTGTCGTAAATCTCCCGCAAAAAATTCAAAAATTTCTTTTTTTCTCCTCTTTGGTACTCATTAATCAACTCATTCTATTGTTCCATATAAACAACAGAACAATTAAAAAAATGGGAGAGAAGGGGGAAAGAAATTATATTTTTCCTTACCTCTTTAGATTCCAATCTTTTCAGAGAATGATACTGATTGATGCGCCAATTCAGTTAACCTGCCTATCAATATGTGTAACTGCTCCAGAAATAGGCGCAAATAGAACCACTTTTAAAGTTCCGCTCAAATTAACTATGGATACAAGAAAAAAAAAACCTCAAAGTATGCCTCTTGTTCAGTGGCGCATTTTAACAAAAAATGAATGAAAATATTTACAAAAATGATATATTTAATTTTTAAACATCTTTATTTAATTTCGCAATGCTATTTCAATAAGTTTTTATGTGATAAGTCTGTTTAAGAAATGCAGAAAATTGCATCGTCGTCCATATACAGTTAGCGGACGTAAGAAATATTGTTACGGCGAACTAAGTTTGTTTTAAACTAAAAGGGAGATAGCACAGAATTATTGATGTCAGTAGCATTGTGCTTTCTGGGAAAGTTTAGACTATACAGCCCGATACGTTAGCGTAAACAAAAGAAAAATTAACTTCAATTCATTAGCTAAAACAATAAATTTTATTGTTAAAAAATAATATATATAGGGCTGTAAAACATCAACATTTTTGAGAAAAAAAATTAACGTTATCAATTCTTGTTTTGATTCAGCTGAATTGTTTTATAACATAAAATTCTTTTGATAATTTTTGATATGTACTGAAATTGAAAATTGATACTTGTAATTTCTTTCTTGAAAATGAATTTCTAAATTTTCTTAAATTTTTCGGCGTCCTTTCACCCTTAAACCCGGCTCTGAGTCGATGATACAATTAACTGAGAATACACGGCCAGAAGTTTTATTATTATAAGTATTTTAGCTATTAAAGTGAAATACACGCTTGATTATCAAAACAAAACCATCCACCTGATAAAAGTTCCATTTCATTTTCAAAGTGCATCAGTGCGTTTTTTGATTTGGAGTTCATTATTTTCGTCACAGAAAATGTTCATTTGTCCAAGGAGGATAAATTAAAAGGAACTGTTATTGTTATTATTATAAATATTTTAACTATTAATGTGATATTCACGCTTGATTGTCAAATCAAGATTATTCCGTTGATAAGAAGGCTTCTCGCTTTCAAGGTGCATCAGTGCGTTTTCTAATGTTCATTATTTTTATTTACAGAAAATGCTGATTTGTCCAAATATGCATGTCCAAGTAAACAGGAAGCAAACTTTTATCTTTCTATTTGTAGCTGCAACTTAGACAATATTTCGTATAAATCCAAAATAGCTGTACTGTTTTGTCTCTCGACATTTTTATAAATCGAGCGTTTCTGCTGCTAAAACAAAATCTCCAGGTATGCAAATTAATTATTAATAATGTTGCAGGTACTGGCGATTTGAAAAATTCATCGCCGTGTGGAACCAAAGGTAAATTTTTAGTTTTGCGCACCGAAAAATCCGCCTTCTTATTCGCTGGCCGAATTGCTTGTTTTTACGTAAAAACTCTAATTTTAGTTTTAAAAAAATGTTTTTTAAACTGTGTTTTGTGTTTTATGTTTTTCTGTATTTTACGTTTTTTAATGAAGATGTTTGAGTTTTTCTGTATTTTTCCTTTGCCGTGAAGTGAGAACTGAATTGATTGAATAAGAAATTTATCTCTAATGAAATTCGAGGAAATAAGTTTAAATGAAATTAAGCAAAAAAATATGTATAATTTAATAGGACATACAAAGAAGTCATGTGGTATCCACATTAGATTTTTATTTATTTTTTTAACAGTAAGGCAAACAACAGAACAACAGTTTTTTTAAAAGAAATTTGAAGCAAATATTCTGAAATATTTTTGTATTCATATACGATGGAACAATAACAAGACATGGTTACACGTTACTTGAAAAATGCTAGGTGTTTTACATTAGACAGAGCTTTTTCCCGTACAGAATGATTGATATGTATGAATCAATCATTCTGTATGAGTGGAAAGGAAAGAAGCAGAACCGACTGCATCGTGATGTTGAAGATAATATAGTGGAGCTTTTCTAAAAACTTAGAGTGCTGAGAGCACTATAGGGGAATGAGGATTTAAAGGATATTCTATCTTCTTTTTGCCTTCGCATACATAACTAACGTTTTGCTTTGCAGGGTGCACTCTTAAATCATCACAAACTTTTGCATAAAAAATAGTTAACAGGAAGGACCGAGTAAATATTTAAAAATTTCTTTTTTGAAAACAAAACCCTTTTTTTTCGATTTTTGTCATTAAGAAACGATTTCGCATAAAAGAAAAATAATTAGTAATTAATTTCATCCTATATATTTGGTAATAACAGTTTATAAAATAACTCTGGCCACTTATTTTACAAATATTTTTACCAAGTTTACTAATGTTTTATTAATTGCACTAATGTTCATTTTACTTTACATTAATTTCAGCTCTAATCTCACACTGCAGTTTTAACATCAAATTAGCTATAGCAAACTCCCTTAGCATTACAGGAATAACAGTATCTAGAATACTGTTTTTAGTTATTTCCTTCTTTTTTAGATAAAGTAATAAATTCCAAAATTTTGGGCGTACCTTATTAATTACAGTTTATGTTGTGAGGGGCGAAGCTTGCGAAACTGACCAATTTAACGTTAAGTGTCTTATAGATATTTGTATTATTGCGAGTAATACGTTCGCACAGATCTCTTTAGTAACTATTCTATATGAGTTACATGAAACTGCCTCTTTATTGAAATAAAAACTCTGACATGTACCCCACATGACTTCCTTGTACGGCCTATTAAATTATACATATTTTTTGTTGCATTTCATTTAGAATTTTATTAGAGAAATATTTCTCATTCAATCAATTTAGTTCTAGCTTCGCAGCAAGTCAAAAATACATAAAATCTCAAAACATTTTGATAAAAACTTGTAAAACGCTGAAAAACATAAAACACCAAATACAATTAAAAACAATTTAAAAAATTTTTACAATTAAAATTATAGTTTCTATGCAAAAACAAGCATTTCGGCCAGCGGCAGGAAGATAGATTCTTTGTGCATAAAACTAAAAGTTTACTTTTGGTTCCATTTGGCAAAGACACTGAAGTTGGTACAGAAAATGACTTAATTCATCATTCTGCTAAAAGTTTCAAATGTTAACAAATCGCGGTTTCGTTAGGCTTAGTAGCACTTAAACACCTTTTAAATTGTTTATAATTCTACAAATATTGCATACAGATTAACTAAAGGCATACTAATTTTAACTGGAATATAAGAACATGATAATTCAATCACTTTTAAAGGAAAGAATGCACAATTAATCAACATATAAAAATAAAAAAATCTGAGCTCACCAGCCAGGTAATATAGTGGGTATATGTATGCATGATTCATACGTCTGTACGTATGTATGAAAAAAATCTTTTCTGAATCCAATTTAAATCGATTTTACAATCCGTTTTGTAAAAAATATTCCTTTATTCTGTCCGTACATACAGCTATCGCATAAAAACATATTTCGGATTGCTTTGGGAGCGGTCAAACTTTTCGTTGAAATATGATACCCGAAATATTTACTGATTAGAATACTTCCTTTACTTCGTACAAGGAAGTAAAAACAGCAGACAGTAAAATGAACAGTTAAAATTAACTGAAAAAAGATCAACATAGAAAATCAAATTCTTCTTAATAAGAGAGAAATGTCGCTGATCACTGACATACGGATAATAATTACTAAGCAAGAGCTTAATATAATTGCCAGTTTTCAGTTGAATCGCTTAGCTTTGAAGTATCTGAGATCCACAGCTCAAACACAGCCTTATATGTAAATTTATTTAGTATTTATTTCCTAGAGGCTGCCAAAAAAATCGCTCTCAAACTTCCGAAGATGCGTTTTCTGAAAACTTTTAGCATTTTGATAAATTGGGGAAAAATCATTAAATGTCGTCAACATGGTGGCAAAAATTTTTGCCAAAAACTTGTGGATTATTTTGTTTATGTCTCAGCTTCTAACTGAAGTATCTTCACAATTTAAACGTTGATCGATTTAAGATTGCAAAATTTGCGATATAATAATGTAAGAAATATAGACTTACTGATGCGAAAGTATACTTATATATATATATAAGTATATAGACTTACTGATAAAGAGTATTATCAGTAAGTCGAAAATATAGACTTACTGATAAAGAGTATACTGATGCGAAACATGGCCATAAATTAAACAAAACTGCGTTATAAAATGTTTACAAAAATGCATCACACAAATTCATGTATAAATAAAAAGTTTCCAACACTAGTAAAATACAGAAAAAGGAAAGTGCAATCGAATAAACATAAATGTTTACATAAATCTGCAGCATCAGGAGGCTTTCTTTACATTGCAGATTGAATTTTATTGTTTATTAGTAAGAAGAGAACGCACTCCGATTTTCAGTAATTAATTGCAGTTGTCTATTAAAAATATATCATAGCCTTCGTACCGTAAAACTCGATCATAAAAGAAAATGTATATCAGATTGGACATTACTTTGAAAAAGATCTAATTCAAGTTCCAAATTTAATTTTTCATACATAATGATACGTAATTAAGAATTTATTTGGAATTTATTCTGTAAATTTATAAGATTTGTGCACTTTTTCTAGTCAGTTAAGTTTCAAGTTAAATTCCTCTGCTCTTCTTCTCAAGCTGTCTCCAGGAAAGCGAAATGAGTAATTAGACAAGTATATTACAGATGAGTAAAAAGTGCATGCTGATATATACTTTAAATTTTTTAAATTCAGCTTTAGATCGGAATTGACTTTTATATGTTGTAAAAGAATCACACCAATTTAAATTTTTAAATTAGTAACAAAAAGCAGTCTTTGATTGGCGTAGATTTTGAACAAAATTCAGAGATTTTAAACAAAGCTCACTGAATTGTATTCAGATTTAATATGCAGTGAATATTTTTATATGGTTACAGAAAATGTACCTGAAATAAGGAAGGCAGTGTGCATTGGGACGAAAATGGACCCTAATTCAATATCAAAAAACATTCGTTGAGTATTAACACATTATAGTAACGAAGTGCATGGAAAAAGCATTAAAAACGTCTACTATACGAAGCAGAGATAATTAAATTTGAAATTAGTTTGGGCAAGACAACCGTTCGAAGAATAAACATTTCAGTGATTTATATTGTTTATTACATACAGTATTAAAGAAGAAATTGCAGAAGAATTTCTTACTGAGTAGTAAAAAATGTATACGATTTTAACTCGTTTGAATTCTTTCAAATTTATCTGCGGCGACTTGGGACAAGTCTTTCAGTGATAGAAAACCTATATAGCCTTTCTCATTTTCTTGATGTATGTATGTTAAGGATTATGTTAAGGTTATATATTATGTTAAGGAGAAGTTAAGGCTATTCGACTATTGCACTGAGCAAATAACTTTTGAGTGCAATAAATATAAATGGAGTCATTCATAATATCCTAAATGTATAAAATCCATAACCAAAATGAAACTAAATCTTATTGCAATAATAACGATTTTGTGATAATAACTGTGAAGTTTATAATAATTATATAATCAGGTTTATAATAATTGTAATAATTCGCTATTTTTTAGAGGATTATTGGTTAGCCTAAGATAATTTTCTGTAAAAGTTGGTCGACATTTTCAGTTCAGTTATAGAGTTTCTTCTTGATATTAAACCTAATGGAAGGAATTAAAATTAAAAACTCATGCATTTAGTTGGTAGATACATTTTCGTAGCTTTAGAATATTCAATACTAATTACAAGGAAAAGGTATTAATCGTGGGTAAACTCGTTGTCCTTGGATTCCAATCTTTAAATTTTTTCCTTTCCAGAATGGCCGGATACTTGCTGCGGATTCCAATCGAGTGCGATGTTTTCGTATAGACATTAAACAAAAATATTTCTTTTGCTTAAAAATAAATGAAAAGTATTTGTTTTCTTTATAAAATTCATCTCGCGGGACATACTGTTGTATACTGGTTATTTAAAAAATCTCGAAATAGAGATGTATATAAAATAGCGATTCTCAACCCGTGGTAAGCGTACCACTGTGGTAGCAAACAAACAAAGCATTTTTAAATATTGAATTCAAAAATTAAATATCCATCATCCCTAACAATCGTAAATTTTTGCAATTTGAGCTTTGTTCAATGCCAATAGTCGCTCATAGACTTCAGCAAAGTAATCGGTTTTTTACTTTCAAAAATATTCTTTTAACCATAGACATAACAAAATTTGTTATAAATATTGTTTTTAAAAGGAGTAATAGAAATCGATGTTGTATTTAACAGGAAATAAAAATAAGTTCCTATTAAAAGATAACAGTATCTCATTAATTCTTTTTGAGCTGATTGATTTATTAGTATGTCTAGAGCTATTTTCAATTAGAATATTTTTTGCGTCGATCTGCTGCATCTAACAGCAGGTATTTTGTCTTCTTTTTTCTCCGTAGTCCTTACTTTTCTACGCGATACCTAGATTTTTCAAAATGGAAAAATGGCTAGGACTGACTAAGTGGAACAATGATGATTCACAGGATACATCTAACACAATTTACTAGCACTAAGGATATTGAAAAGAAAAGAAAAATTGTTTATAGAAAATATGATGAAAGTTTATTTATCATTTGGGTTTACAGGGAATGGAAAAGAAACGGGCCTTCAACCTCAATGTGTTCAATCAAAGTATGAAACCATCATTTCTTAAAAGACGCCGATAAATCTGAAGAATATTTTACGAGGAAATTCTCAGAGTTCAAAAACAGTAAACAAATAATGAAAGGTTTGTCACTTCAACTGAAAAGGCTTTCGAAGCTAGTTAGTTACCTATTAAACCTAAGAATTGCCAAGACTGGGCAGGCTTACACTATTGGAGAAAGATTTATATTGTCAACAGCTAAAGATATCATTTTAATATTATTCAACGAGCAAGCGCCTACTGAACTTAATTAATATTCCGTTATCAAATGATACAGTTAGTCGACGATTTCATGAAATGGCAAATTCCATAAAACAGGCACTTATTCAAAAAATAAAACACAGTGAGTATTTCGCATTACAATTGGTTTGTTCAATAATTAATTTACATACGTTTCGAAGAAGCTAAACGAATTGCCTAAGAGTATTTATTTTGTGAATTTCTACATCATACAGCAACTGCAAATTAAGTTTTCAAAGTAATTGGCAATTTTATGTCTGAGAATGATATTCTTTGGAATAAGTGCATTGCCGTATGCAGTGACGGAGCTCGGGCTTTTGCATTATTCCGGTGTTATTTCTCAAATAAAGAAAGTCGCACCTGAAGCTAAATTTACTCACTGTTCCATTTATCGTGAAGCTTTAGTAGCCAAAACAATCTCCGAAAATCTTAGAATTGCTTTGAATCAAGCTGTGAAAATTAGAAAATTATTAATCTTATTAAAAGTCGAGCTTTAAATTCAAGAATATTTACGATTTTATCCCAAGAGATGGGCAATGAACATGAAACGCTTTTGATACATTCTGAAGTATGGTGGTTATCCAAAGGCAAAGTTTTAAAGTCTTTTTAGACTTCAATGAGAAATTCAAATTTTCCTCTGTGATTCAAAATTTTAATTGCAAATGTATTTATTTAGTGAATTATGGTTGGCACGTTTAGCATATTAAGATGATGTTTTTGGAAAGTTAAATGAATTAAATTTAGGATTACAAGGACAAAGTGTTAATTTGTTTAAAATTAGAGATGAAATGCATACAGTCATAAAGAAACTCGAGCTAATAATCAAAGAATTGCATAATAATGTTTTAAGTTTTTGACCACTTTTAGCAAGTTTTCTAGCCCAAAATAATTTGAAAATGAAAGAAGAATTAGCATCCGACCTTAAAAATCATTGTCTTTTATTCATAAATAACTACAACATCTAATTTTCCGAGGATTATGAGAAAGAAAGTTCTATTAGAAATCCATTTTTTCAAATGTACCAGAAATTTTATCTCGTGAAGAAAAAAAAACAATTGATAGAAATTTCATGTTACCGAACTCTTGACTGAAAATTTAAAAAATAACACACTTGTTAACTTTTGGCTGAACCGAAAAATAGAATTTAAAGGCATTTCAAAGCTACTAAATTTTTATTGTCTTTTTGCACAACCTACTTGTGCGAACAAGAATTTTCATGCATGGTATATTTGAAAAATAAATACAGAACAAAATTAAAAGTGGATCCTAATTTAGGTTAAAACTAAGTGAAATAAGAGCAAACATAAAGAGATTTATGTTTGTTAAACAGGCCCAAATTTCGCACTAAATTTTAGAATTAAAGCATTGTAACTTAAGTTTTGAGAATTAAAATGGTAACCAATTTTTAATCTAACATTTTTTATGTGTGCATATTTAATAGAAATAGCGAATAGGTTGTGCAAATGGCAAAACATTTTTTTTAAATATTTTTAATGAGAAACTGAAAAAATAATCGTTGTAAAATGTAGTAGTGATACTAAATTTTTTAAATTTTTGTTTAGATGATAAGCGTTAGACAAAAGGTTGAGAACTGTTGATATGAAGCTTTAATATCTGGAAGATTTGGACATGCCATCATGGATTGTTGAGCCTTTTGAAAGCAAGATATTCGAATTAGACTTTTCTTTACAGGAAATCAGATCTGGAATTAAAATATTTGTTTAAAATTCATGGTTATTGTTTTCAGGATAAAAAAAAATATTTTTGAGTTCTGTATGATTTATCGTTTTGAGGTTTTACTTAGCTACTTCAACAATGTATTAGAAGAAATCCACCGGCATGTTAAATATAATAGAATGATTTTAAATACGTTTTTAAATAAGATTTTGCATCTTCTTCTTCAGTTATATATACAAATAATTACTTTAAGCATTATTATGTTATTTTCTCTTATTTCTATATGTTTACTATACTAGTGTCATTTCCTACCTTTCATGTTGATTGATTGTTGCATTCTTTGATCTTGTATTTAATATACATATTTTCGTATACAATAAATTATTACAGCGTCACTTACTGAATATCAGTTATACGAAAACGTTAGGTTAAAATACATAAATTGGCTGACAACTAACGATAAATCCTAAATTAGTTACACAAAACCATTTTAGCTTAAAAGGGCATCAATAGAAAAGTCTTGAAAATGGTTAAGACCTAGAGAATGTTAAGAAACTATGGTTTTAATTTTCTCTAAATTTTAGAAACTCTGGTAATAATTTTAGTAAAATTTTCTTCTTAAGAAGATGGAAAGGTAATTGCGTAAACCCAAATTTTCATGTGAAAATGCTTATATTTTTACAAGGAACTCTTATCTATTATAAGAGCTATCGTATATTTCCGAATATAAGATAAGCCGAGCGATAAGATTTTCTGCAACTATGCAACCAAAATTCAAAACCCGTGTATATTTCAAACTTGCCCTATAAATCGAGTTGTATATCATTAAAAACTATCGTCCGATCATTTTAAAAATAATATATTAGTTATTAAATATATTAGGCAGTGGTCTGTTGTACGAAATATTTGAATTGATTGCTTTTAATTTTCTCCTTCAGGTATAAAATGATCCTGCACATGAACTAATATGTATAGAAACACCAGCAATATTCAAAATCTTATGAGTGGAAACTTTTGTCCACTAAGATAAAAAAAATTAATATAATTGACTAATTAATTATATCTCCACGCATATCATTACGAGGTATTCATAACCAAGCGAAACTGAACTGTTTCGCTTGGTTCGTAGGAGATTTAACAATTAATTAGTTTGTTTAATAGTCTTAACTAATTTTTAAATTTTATAAAGATTTCCTCTTCATTCCTAAACACCGGTGAATTTTATATTTGCATCATATGCGTTCATTATTTTATATGATATCCAATATTCAACAAAGTTAATATGCAGATAATGCAGCTACCCTTGAAATAGTACATATAATCTGGAACCCACATATTAAAACATGTTTTTTTTAATCTGGTGTTACCCTTTGGTGCAAATCCTGATCCGACGGTATTAGAAGCATAAATTCATGGTTAATGCTTTCGAGGTACAGAATACTAGATATGCTCAACCAATTCAGTGAAAATCTGAAACAGGCGTAAGTAGCATTTCAAGAACTTTCCAATGTAGTCTATCCGAGAAAACTCGATGATGGGCTGGTCTAGAAGGGTGGAAGTCTGTTAGCATTATGCAGATAATCCTGAGAGAACCTCGCCCTGTGTGGTTAGGCTTTCTTTGGTTTGGAAAAGTAGCTGGGATTTCTGTGATAAGAATGGGAGACCCAAAAGGTCACAAAATGTCATCGAAGTTTTTCACTGCTATGAGCAAGATAGCAAGGTCAGTAGACATACTAAGTCAGGCTCTTTGCAACGCTGAAGTCACTTGAACAAATCGGAGAAATGAAGACGAAAATCGGGCAGCTGCTTTTGGGCAGATTAGGAGTCAGTGACTCCATCCAAGAGCAAGGCGTTGTGGTATAGTAACCTTGGGTGATAAGAAGGTTGCTGTAACTTATTTTCAAAAGCAGTCTAAAAAATATTAGACAAGACAAAAATTGTACATAGATTTGCAAGTGCCATTTGGATATTAACGCCCATGACTCTAGATAATTATACAGGCACAATTTAAAATTGGTATATAAAACTATAACTTTATATACAAATTTAAATTCTTAAAATGTACAAAATGAAGTTTAATTTTCATTTTCTTTGCTACTTTCTTCCCAGTTTGGAAGTAGGTTCGTTTTACAATACTCATAAATAAAGAAATTATCATTTTAGAACGGCCTTAATGATCTGGATTTAAGATTTTTATTGTTATTATCTACATTACGTACGCAGTGGTAGTTTGGTATTAAAATGCATTTTTATCCTGCTTTACGAAAACAGAGTTATTCTCATGAAATATTTTGTTTAATTTTCGAACTTAACAGAATGCATTTTAATTCAGAGCTTACATGGCAAACAGTATATAATGTTATATTGCAAATATATACTGCAACTGAATATGAATGGAAAAACAGTTAAGTCTTTTATTTAGTCACTGAATCTTTATTTACTTCGTGAATCGTAAAGTTATATCTAACAAGCTCTTCTTTACGAAAATAGACAAAATAATTTGAAACTTTATTTAAATTTGCTTTTCTCATACAGAATTTTTGTTTTTCTTTATGCAATATTTTCTGCTGATATTTTGGTTTACGGCACATTATTTTCCTTGTGCAGATTTTTTTCCCCTTTCCTTTTTTATTCTTGAAGATACAATTTGATTTTTGCTTGCTTACAAAATGTGCAAGATATAACAT
>KK119356.1:448586-482717 GCA_000611955.2 Stegodyphus mimosarum | reverse complement strand
TCTTGATCTTTAGTTGATATTTTCTTTATTACAAAAACTTGAATTTGTATTGAAATGCATAATGATTCTTGAAAATAATTCTTGAAAATGTTCATGTATTAATGATAATCTTGATTGTTCTGAACTACTGTTCAGCCGGGCCCAGTGTGTAAGAAATTTTTATGTTGAAATTTATTTTAATCGCCAAAGTGGGCGTAAATCTTTCCGGTGATATAACTTCTTGTCTTTGGATCTGGCAGCGCCAGTTGAATTAGTGTTTGTCTTGAATAAACTTGAAAGTAGAAACCTGAATCATAGTGTTCCTTTGCCTTTGTGATGTTGTTAAGATTGTGTGTGTTCTTGATCAGTATCCTGAAGATTAGATTAGATTAGATTAGATTAGATTAGATTAGATTAGATTTTTTAAGCAAAGATGCACAAGCACCCCAGAACTCAGGGTTTAGAAAGCAGATACCAGGGCCCTGCCAGCTATGGCTCTCCTAAGGGATGTTTGTGCCGCAGGATTTGGAGTTAAGTTTAGCAGCCTAGAATGCTGGCAAGAAGCTTAGCGTTGGTCCTGATTACTAAGAGTATATGTACGATTTTCTTCGGAATATGGATATTAATTTCTTATACAGTAAAAAAAGATCCAATAATCAGTACTTAATATTGGTCGATCTCTAGAAGGATTTGAACTGATTGTGGAAAAGTTGAGGAAGTAATTTTTCTTACGGAAAGTAAAAAAGCACTTCACATTACAGTTTTCATTTGTTGAAGCAAACTGTCAAAGCGATCATTATTCTGAGTGGTTAGATTATTGTACCTCAAACCCTGAGATTATCGCAGCAACGGCGTCTGGGAGAAAGCTTTTAATTTGATAAAATATAAGAACAATATTGCGATTTGATTGGCTCACGACCATAAATTATTAGAATTTGACAAAAATAGAAGAGCAATGCAAAAGCATGGAGCAGTTGATATTACACAGGACGTTTATATAATAGCTGCTCTCAGATAAGTTTCAAAATATAAGTTAATATGTTTAGGAACGAATAAGGTCAAATTCTTAGTTAATACTGTATCTCTTCGTGTAATTTCGTTTTTTGTTTTACTAATTTTATCGTCCGAAAATTGAGAGGAGTTATACGAGTTACAAGTTATACGAGTAATTTAATTTCCGAAAATTGAAGTTACAGCTGGAAAATAACAATTTAAAAATTGCCATGGGTTTAAATTATACAAATAACTGTCACAATAAAAGTTAAAAAGTTAAAAGTTTACAGTTCTTTAAAAGAAACTTGCATTTCCGTAAGAATACATAGTGGTGTTAAAATTTCAACAAGATATCTTTATTTCTACATCTTGTAGCTCACATCTTGCTCTTTTTTACTGTAGTCTCTGTTATTTCTTAGGCTTTAAATTATCCATAAAAAACTAGAGAAAGTGAATGTGCAACTGACTCGGCGAAATCGTAGACTGAATGTCTGTTCGTGTCTGGTTTGCCGGAATGGGTCGGCTCTTGTATTAGGCAGGCATAAAGTTCAGCATTTAAAAAGGAAAAGTTCGGTGTAACCTTCGCAGGTAGTTTGTAAGGATTTGCCGTTGTTAGTAAAATGAAAACAATTAAGACATAGACGAATCACTTTTAAAATTTATGAAAGTTCATTCTCCGCTAAATTGAGAAAGGAGAAATTACGTGAGTCTTTTTTAAATTTTCTGAACCTAGAACTAAAACCTAAAGGGAAAGTACGTGACGAAATATGGTATTTTCTACATGAAATATTTTTAAATGTTATTTTTGTTGCATTTAATAATGTGTGACTCAACTTTTTCAGCATCATTTCCTAACTTTTAGTTTTTTATCTGTACAATTTCCTGTTCTTAGCATCTGAAAAGGTAATGTAGAATGTTAGAGTAGTAGTTAATAAAAATGAAAGTAAGCCAATCTTTGGTTATAAAAATCCCATAGTGTATGTATCTATCTGTCTGCAAAAAACTAATCGGTTTATTTTTAACAAATACGGGCCACTATTTTATTTCTAGTTTTCTTACCTGGAAAATTTCTTCACCGTTATTTATGATGAATATCCACATTTGAAGAGTAAAAAAATAGGTATCACATTTTTCTTCTGCATGCTGTTCTTTTTGATGGGACTTCCTTGTGTTACTCAAGTAAGTATTTCTTTTAAACATTCACTTAAGTGTATGATTCTGTGACTCTGTATAAGTGAAATAATAAATATGTATTAAATGAATCGTATTTACATAGACGAATTTATAAAAGATCAGAACTAAAACTGTGAAATGCATACACTGATAAATAACATTTAATAGTAAAATAATATATGAATGAAACTTCTCATTATGTTCATCTTCCTAAGACAACCACCTTTGGAAATTATCTATATCTATGAGAGGAACATCATTAAATAACGGTACTAATATCGCCAATTTTCGTAAACTCTAAGACAAACAGCTCATGAGAAGGCCTAAATAGCCCGAAAATGTCTGCAACCATTGTTAGGCAGCCTTCTCTTTTATTGACCAGAACTGCCATCTGACTCTTCAGCACTATGCAAGGCAATGACTCTACTTGCATGCTTTGTGGAAAAAGCCACTACAGCCAATTGAAACTTTTGCTCAAAATAGCAGTTTTGTTCGATAAAAAATGAAAATGTCATGCATATTTTGCTTCTAATTTTAATAACTGCTTTTTCTTTTTGCTATTTATAAAACATAGATATAGTTCCTTGGAAAAGCGTAGAAAAAATTTAGAAAGCTGTAGAGATAAACACATTTTAACAACCCTATATGGATTACATATAAGCATTATATTTAAACAATAGTGTGCAAGATCTGTCCTTTCAAAAAGAGTCCTTCAATTCCTGAAAAATCACTTCATTACCAGTAGGTCTAAAGGCTCTCAGTATTCTGAGCATTAATGCAGTGATTCCTGATTTTCTACCACTTTTTACTATCAGGTATTTCCTTCCTCCTTTCCACACTCCTTCGTGGTGTAACTGGAAGCATCCTCGAGGCATATTCGGGAGGTTCGGGATTCGAATCCCGGCGGCATCATTGCACACTTTTCACGTTCCTACAACGATGTAACCTCCCGACTCTACAAATGGCGCCGGAACTAAAAGGTGGTGGACGATAATTCGTCACCACCAAGATTCGGCGATTGCCTCCCATAATCCTCAGTCACCCTTTAAAAATTAGAATATATGTGATATTTTTTCCCTTCTTTCCTCATGCCTTTGTGGTGTAAATGAAAGCACGCTGGAAGAGTATCCGGAAGTTCAAATCGGGTCCGAAGTTCAAATCGCGTCCTGGGAATTGCATATTTTTCACGTTCCTCTATCGGTATAATCTAATGTTTCTACACACTATCTGCCCAGAACTGGAAGCTTTGTTCTGGAAGCCTTGCTGAACACATTTTACAGATGCTCGGGTCTTCGTAATTGTTTCAAAACGGTGTCTTTTCAGGCAGAATTTAAGCCTCAGAATACAAAAGAAAAATTGCCTGAGACTAGGGTTGAACCGCACGATGGATGAGAAAGCTTTGCCTCACTTGTTTTCTTTGGAGGCCTACCAGCGGCCGAGCAGTAAAGTCTCTGAGCACTGGTAGTTCGGTCCGGGATTAGAATTCCTACGAAAGGGCCGGCTGCAGGGCATTTTCGTGGTTTTCTCCATCTTTAACGTGTAGCGTGTATACGAGCCATTTCCACTAGAAAGTCTTCCACGAAGGCCTACCTCCTCTTAGGCAGATAGTTCTCGAATGCTTTGCCATTATCAAATAAATCAAATCAATTTTTTCCTTGGAAGAAATTCCCTCATGCGTGACTCAGCACGTTGGCAGGTCCACTATTTTGCTAGGCCGTCACTATATTTACTATAAACTTTGTATTCAAACTTGGTCAGAATCCAAGCCGCGATGTTACCCCATGCTGCGATGCGTTTTTGCCTTAATGATTGATTCCCTTTATTTCTTTATAAAAAATTAGCTTGTCATACAGAGTTGTATTAGTACGAATTGTAGTCTTTGTAATATTCAAATTTCTTTTTCATAAGTTTTCCTTGTTTTTTCCCAAAATATGGTAATAAAGTATAGTAATAAAATTCTTTACAAAGATCTCTTATCATTAGTGGAAATTTTAAAAAAGACTCTTCAGGTCATATGTAATATACCGATACAACTGAACAGCATTTGATAGTAGGTATATTACTATATACCTATTATACGTAATATACATACTATCAAATGCTGTTTTACTAACCATACGAAGCGACCGTAGCTCATTTTAAAGCAACGGCTAGTAGTGAGGGTTATTCAGCATTTGGTAATGATTTAGTGTGCGATCTACTGGTTTTAGGTAATTATTTATTTTTTAGATGGCGCCAATAAAACGCTATTTTTAGTTATGAAAATAAATACAAATATTTAAGAGTACCCAAATGAAAATGATTCCATAAATTAAATTAATATAAAACTTTTAATTCATTGAATTTAGATTCCAGTAGCTTCATAATTCTCTATAGATAACATCATAAATATAAATTCAATAGCTTTCTTATTCGAAAATGTAATAAAAGCGGAATAAAGAAATGATTAATAGAACTACCAACTTGAGTAACTAACTAAAAGCGATAAATCGCATACTGCATCATTATCCATCATTCATTTTGAGATATTTTATTTCCTTTTATGGAATGAAGCATCTCTGCCGAAAATAGATTCTACTTAGAAGTAAAAGAGAGTTCTATTTAGAGTAAAGAACACTTGCGTTTTGGTGCTTGTTCATTACTTAAAAATTCGTTGATATATAAAACTGTCTTGAAAGTCTGCTGACTTTTGTATTACCTTTTGCATAATTAAAAAAAATTACTTGGTTATGAAATGCACTAATTGCATCTTGACATCAGACTCTCTATTACGATGTTACATTTATTTTTCATGTCTTAAAGACACACGTTACTTATTTTTTAGGGCGGACAGTACGTTCTGAATTTAATGGACAGATATGGAGGTGGATATGCCGGTCTATTTGTTGCTACTATCGAAATAACAATGATAATGTGGGGATATGGTAAGCAAATAATTTTCCGAGCATTTATAATAATATCACTTTATTTGCTGCATAACTCTAATGATGTCACAATATTTTTGTGGCGAATATTATATGATATCAAGATGTTTATAATATCTGTTACACTGGTATTAAGAGTGGTATTGCAACAATATAAGAAAGTTTACAATGCAGGGTATTAATTATACGTTTTAGTTACTCTTCGTTATCTTTCTAGCATTTGAGACGCTATCTTTATGTATTATTTGCAGTTTGAGTGTAAAAGAAAAGGCACAGATATTATATCATTAAAATTAGGCAAAAACGTAACCTTAGGTTTTTGAATTGAATATCATTGCCAGCTTAAGGTCGCTTTTGGGAGGGGCTAGTTTTAAATATTACCTTGACATCTTTTCTTTCAGTTTAAAAGTATAGATGCCTTGAATTAATTTAATAGCAAAGACATCAGTCATTGTTAAAAATATTGCTTATAATTTGATATAAATTACGTATATATATGGTTAATTATTTATTTCGTCACGTCAGTACGAATTTTGCTTTCTTTCGAAAAAGTATTTTAGTTTCACGGTTTATATCTGCAGTTTAATTTACAAAGAGGAAAATATGAACATTTTATTCACACCGGATTGAAGAAAATCATGGAAATTTACAACGGCATAAGATGTTACCCTTTTTCTTATGCACAGCACTTTGAATTAAGGTACAATTAGAAGCTGATTTCTAATTTTATCTTCTGTTCTGGTATATTATAGTGCAAATTACTTATCGCGAAGTTCAACTTGATTCATATCTTCTCAACACATCGTAGTAAAACTTAAAATTAGGCAAAAGAACAACTTTGGGTTTGTAGTAAATTTAATTTAAATTCATCTGTTTCGAGGGCAAGCAAGTACAGGTCGATCTTCGTCAGGAGTATAGAGTTCTGAGGTATGGTTCCCATAAAAGTAGGGCAACTGACAGTTGATGGAAAAAGGATAGGCAGCTTACCTATGCAAATATAAAATACTACCAGAAAGCTGTCCAAAAAGTCAGATTTTCGAACTTGAGAAAGAATTTAAATTTCTTAACACATTGTAGAGTAGTATTTGTGCAGACAATGTTGTTAGTTGAACAAAGGTTATTAAATACAGTATTGCTGAATAAATTTGAAGAAGTTTGAGGCGAATATTTGCATTTGCACTAAAACCTAGCATAATAATAAACTTAGCATAGTAGCATAAAATACACTAGGCGAAAGGGTGCTTATCTCGGAACGGAGATGAGGAGGATGTGAGTAGTATAATGTCTCACGTATGAGTTGTTTCTTACAAATACATAGTCTAAATTATCTGCAAAATTGAGCATGTTACGATCTTTATTGTAGAATGTTTCATTTCCATCTTTAATAAATTCACGAATAGTAGGCAGCTTCAGATCTTTGTACAAGGCAGCATTTCTGATGTAGTAAGGCGCACCTGTAATAATCCTAAGGATATTATTTTGAAGCCTTTGAAAGGTAAAGGTGCCCCTGTCAAGAATATATGCCCAGGCAGGAGATACATACGTAATTATGGGCCTAGTTGCTAAAATGTAAGCATGCCGATTCTGGTAAAGGTCTAATTTTGAATCAACGACCAGAATGCGCTTGAGCTTGAGAATGACACCACATACTTCAGCAACAGTCTCCTTAAAATGCTTGTGCTAGCAGAAATTGTTGCTAAGAGTTACAACAAAGTACTTTGCCTGTACAAACATGCATTCTTGTCAGAAAGTGTGATACTTGCTGTAATAGTATTTTCCTTCCTGTATTTATAAATCTTGAGCTGTTCTAAGTTTTCTGGGTTGATAAAGATCTTTCGTCTCCTACACCGTGCTCCTATTTCAGACATTTTATCCTGTATTCTTTCTATTTTCTGATTAAGGCATCTAGATTTAGATAAAATTGCAGCGCTATATGCATATCAAGCCGACAGCTAGTTTATATTATCATTGCATCCTGGAAAATCGTAGACATAAAAAGAGATATAAAACAGGGGTGAGAATTGACCCTTGTGGCACACGAGGTTTAATTGTCTTAGTAAATGAGTTACTGTTTCGTTGTTTGACTGCAAACGATCTATTAAGAAGAAACGGACAGATGATGAAAATCAGCTTCCTTTCCAGGTCGTGTTGCATTAGCTTATAAATAAGTCTTTTATGCCAAACGCGGTTAAAAGTTTTCGTTACGTCTAGCATTCAAACGGCAACACTTTGTTTAAAGTGGATAACAGCGCTAATAAATTCAAATATGGGTACAAGTTGCTTCTTTATCGATAGTCATTTCCGGAAGCCTTATTGGTTATCCGAGAGTTTACATATATGTTTTCCTAGTCTGTTCAATATAAACCTTTTATACATTTTATCAGTAAATGAAAGAAGCTAATCGGCCTACAGCTTTCGGGGTTCTAAGGGATAATGCTTTGTTTAAGAATGAAAAATATATTTGCTTTTTTCCAATCCCGAGGAAAATAAGCAAGTTTAATAACACGCATTAAAAATGAACAGTTATGCATTAAAAATGTTATTAAGTCTTAAAATGACAGTTATAAAAACATACATTAAAATGATATTAAGTATGCCAATCACTTTATTTAGAATGTTCTTAAATATTTTATCAGTAAATTGGTCTAAAACTGAGGCTTTCTTTGGTTAAGGCTATGGATAATGCACTGAATTTGACAGGGAGCAGCAAATTTGCCATTTCTAAGAGAGAAGGCAAGCAGCCACCTCTTAACGTGCTTAAGAACGTAGGATTCGAAATGCGAATCGAAGGTTTGCATATTTATTGTTAACAAATTCTCCAGGTGTAACGATAAAATACGAGCCTTTTCAGAGTACTTAAATTTATATTTAGAGTTATGTTTAATCAGAGAACTGGTGAGTGTGTTTTCATTCCATAAGCTGGTTCTGTGGTCGCTACTCTCTTGTTTAATCTTTCGACTGAAGGAATTGACTTGCATTTTGATACTTGGGTCTCAAGTAAGGCGATACGTTTTCCTTAACTGATTTCTGAGTTTGATATTCTGTAAGATATCCGTGGGAAGTCTAAGAGGTTGATAGTTATTTTTCACAGATATGGTTCCGTTACAAACAAACCTCCATATGCTATCAAGCTCTTATTTAAAGAGGATATTGTAAAGCCATAGAGTCCTGGAAGGAGGCGTGACCTTATTTATAGCAAAAACAAAAGGTGGGGAAAAGCGAAAATGAGGGTAACACCATCTGTCCAAGGAAGTATTAAAGAAACATGAAAAATTAAGATATTAGAATTTTAAAAGCATTAAGAAGGCCTGGACTGGTTTTGATGTCCTTAACTAACCAAGAGAGAATTTTGTGAATGGATGTTCAAGCAAATCCAGTTCATCAACTGAAGAAGCTCTGTGCATAATTTTTGCAGAACCAAAATCAAAATTGCGATAAAATTTCCAGCTATGATTAACTATCGAAGATGTGTTTGTTTCTTCTTTTCTGACAAAAGATTTGTGTTTCTTTTGGTGCTAAAATTTAACTCTGCTCTAATTTGGCAGATATATCTCAAACCACAGTGACAAGATATGCTATAAATTTTTTAAGAACTGAAGTCAGGGAAGGAATGTTTAAGAATCGAACAATGGATTTTAATGACAAGTAAGGAGATGATTTGGAAGTCGAACTTCTAGAGAATCCGTGAAATTTTGTAACTGGTGACAAAGAAGGACTCGTGCTTGTGTGCCCTCGAAATCGATAGAGTTTCAATTAAATCTATACCGGACAGAAGGTTGTTCTTTTGCGTAACGGTAAATTCAACTGAGATAGGGGCAATAAGCTATAAGTAATCAAAACACATACTAAGCTTTATATAGCAAGATTGTAAAATATTTTATGGTGAAGAAAAGAAGACTTCTGAAATCCGATATAATTTTTTACTGTTTTTTATTTTTTGTACACTATTTCTTTACAACAAATTGATTATAAAGTCTTCAGATTTCTCAAACAGTGAGGCTCCTGAGCAGGAGTCGCCGAATGCCGCCCTTCTAATTGCTTAACTAGGTCAGTTAAAAAATACTGTGCAACGACATTTTCATCTCTTGCATACTCAAATTTCTACGCAAATTCCCAAAATCAGCAGCACGAGTGTACATCTACTGTTACATACTGTATATGCGCATATACACGCATGATTGTATCGGCGATCAACATAAATTGAGAACACTAGACATGTTAGAAAGTAAGCGGATCTGCCGGAGAATATATAATTTCTTATAGCTTTAATTTATAAATTAAACAACAAAATGTGAATACTGTTGTTTAATTTATAAATTAAAGCTATGAAAGACTAATCAGAAAAGACTAATCAGAAAAGACTAATCAGAAAAGACTAATCAGAAAAGACTAATCAGAAAAGACTAATTATGAAAAGACTAATTATGAAAAGACTAATTATGAAAAGACTAATTATGAAAAGACTAATTATGAAAAGACTAATCAGAAAAGAGAAATAAACCCCTAAAGGTTCCTTAGATAAAGAACACTGCAGCCCTAAATTTTTATTGGAAAATAAAATTGTACACGTGTGAGTGATTTGACGACAAATAGGAAAAAAAATCCCATTTTTTGGCATATTTGTAATCTTTCTAAAATTGTAATTAAAAAAAAACTCTACCAGGGTTTGGTGTTGTCCCCCGTCCCATCATGCCTTGCAAACAATAGGGGCACTGTAAAAAACCCTTCTTGTATGTTGCTCCTATTTGTTCACCCCTGCTCTTGAGATTACTTTCTCTGTTTTTGAAACCAATTATCGATCGCTTATTACACTCTTAGTAAATGGAAATTTGATTTTCAGAAACAGCGTCAGTGCCAATGAAGGAAAAACACCACCAGCTAGTACTTTCGTATTAGCAATGGTAGTAGAGCGCGACTGGAACAATCTTGACCTACTTTAAAAATTGGCTACGAGCATAAGCTTCAATGGAAAGTTACTCATAGTAAACAGGCACCGTAAGAGGAAAACATAAAAAATAAAAAGAAATGAAAAACTTCAGATTTCCATATTTAAGCAGAATTATGCTGTCAAAGTTCTTTGACATTTGTAACTCTATTTTTATGCTTGGATTATATTTCATGCGAATCATAAAATACCTATTTGTAAAGGGTGACTGACTGTGGAAGTAAATGGTTCTTCAGCGTCATAACTTCTAAATATTTTCGAAAATGAGTTTGCTTCTGAAATGATATATTGGAATAAAAGCATGCTGTTTCATATTACATTGCAACAGAAGATCAAACATTTGCTGCGGTTGTTTCGAATTTGAAACATCTATAAAACTATTTTAATTTATTTTTAGATTTATACCATAATTCATTAATTTTAATTGAAATTCTTTGCGGAAATAATAAAGTACCTACTTTCACCAGCATACCAGCATACATTTTTAAATACCGTATTGAACTATTAATAACTGTAAAGCTATTCCCAGTTGATGTATGCATGCATATGTAGGAGCTCATATGTTTAAATGCCTATGTAAAACGTTACAGTATATATTAAATGCTTTGATTATGTATACGCGCTTAAAATGCTTCTTTATAGATATGTGATACCCTAATGGCAAATCTTAGATTTTTAAGCTTAAATCCTAGCATTTAACATAGTGAGAAAATAAAAATTCAAAAAATAATTGTAAAAGCTTTCGCTTGTAACGTTGAATAGCTGCAATACTTAATTGCGCGCAATATCAAGGCTGTGTGCGATGATGAATTTGTGCAATACCCTGATGTTTTAAGGGAAAACAGATCGCTGCCTACATGGGGAGAACAACAGTTCTCTCCGTGTTTATAGTGTTGTCCGGTTTTGGCTAAAAAAATAGAGAATTACTGAAAGTCGGCATCGCGCACAACCACAGAATTGCGTTAATTAAACGTTATATATATTACCTGATACATTAGTGTTATTAGAAGTTAATTTTTATTTCATGAAGCTTTACGTACCGTTAACGTTGCCATCATCAAATTAGACTTACATCCAAAGTTTACTTTTGGCGCTAATTAGCGCCCCATTAAGATAAAACGGCCATATATTGTATAAGTTTGTTTGCAAAATTTATAGAAATTTAGCCCTTAATAGAAGGTTTTCTTAATTTTCTGTCTTTTAAATAAGCAATGATGATTAAAAATATAATTTTGTATTCCTCTACACGAAGTTATTTTGTTATACTATTGTAAATAGAACATTAGAAGGAATTTGTTTGTTGTTTCGGATTATCTTATGTCTCATATAAATGTACCCTAGCTGAGGCACTACTTATGAAACTGTTTTAGTGTAGTAGCTAGAATGTATTGAGAGGAAAAATTTATAAAATCACTCTTCATTAAAAATGAAATAGATCCTAAATGTTTGTGTCACAGTTGTATAAATATAATATAATACATATTTTTGTTCGTTATAAATATTTCTTTTTTCTTTTTATTGCAGTAAGTTGTTATAATGGGCTATTCGAAATGGCTCCTTCTCAGTTTGAAGAAATGGGTTTAACTGTGTTGCATTATAGTTTATAAAATCTTCATAAGAATTTTACATTTACTAAGGTTATCCGCACATTTTTTAGACGACTTTCATAGTATTTACAGAAATATTTTACCAAAACGTTTTGTGTTTTAAAGGTTGAATTGTCCTTATTCTTCACTATCTTTCTACACCATAATTTCCAATAAAATAAAATTTTTTTAGTAGCGACATTTTATCCCATTCCTATAGAACAGCTTTCCAAAATCCAAGGAGTGTTGTAGGTCAACGTCTAGACAATCCGCTTTTTAAAAGTCCAAAAGCCAAAAATCTGTGGATAATATATCAAGAGATTTAATTGGGGATATGAGTGAAAGGTATGATGACCTTGATCCACGTTTCTTTTTCAAATTTGTTCCAGGAAATTAACAGTGGATTTTGACGTGCGGCTGCTTTGTCTTGATGCAGTTCTACGAATTGATAGTATTGTGAGTAAAGACAAGTATTTCATATTTAAAAACTGGGTATAAAATATGTTCCTGATAATATGTAAAGTTGACCTTAGCAGTTTTTGCACTCTCTTTGATCTTTATTTGTCGTTATATAAAAAATCAGTAACAATCATAAATCCCTTTGAAAAACTTTGCTTATATTCTTTGAACCATGTTTTAAGACTTTTTTCTTCTCTTTGATCATAATAACTGGATCTTGTTTTATTTCAATCATTTAAATATACCCAAGATTCATCTATTGTGACAACACTTTTCCATTTTTGTCCTAATAATTTTTTTTCTCATAGAGAATTAATTCTGCATCGCGTTCTGCTTTCCGCGATATGTCGTGGGGGAAAACGATGCATATAACGTTTTTTCGCCTTTTTAAGATTCAAATTAGCATTGATTACTTTTTTACAATTGACACTGAATATTTCAATTATTATGCAACTGTACTTCGAAGATTTCCTTTTAACATTAAAGTTCTTACCTTTGCAACATTCGGTACATTCCGTGTTTTCCTTGGATATGTATTCTGAACAACTTTCCTCATTGAAGTCAAACTTTGATTTTTATTTTACTTTCTTATTGACAAAAATCATCTATCGTTTTCTACGATACCGAAAAATCCTGGATTTCATACCACTTTTTAAGAACTAAATACGTATAATCTTCTCCGGAAAGAGCACAAACGTAGCCTTCCTTCCACTGCTTCTTTAAAAGTGCCATTTGGCAGGAAAACAAAATTTTCAATTAGCAAGGGATAAATTCAAAAATATAGTTGCAGTTAAACATTTTTTTCCAAGCAGGAAATGTTTTTTCATATCAAAGTAAAATCGTCCAAAAAATGTGCGAATAGCCACGTGTTATTTATTAGTTTCCACATTTGACGAACTGCATTATAACAGAGGTAATTACGTAAGGACTGAGTTTGCGCGTTAAAACTTAATTAATAAATGAAATATGCACGCACTTAAAAAAGAACAACAGCAGTCAAACAAAACAGATTCTAAGTCAAACAGCCTCTTTGGCTTTCACGCCGTAGGCCATTTAGGTTTCGCAGTAGCCGAGTTCCAGATAGGAATGCCATATTCATGCTTTCTAATCTCTTTCCCAAATTTCATTGTTAATGAACTTACAAAACAATTAAGGGATTCAGAATCACTTGAAAATTCAGCATTATGCAGAGATTTATTTACAGAATAACAGAAACAAATTTTCTGACTATCATGGACATTCTTAACATTGTCTCGAAAGAGGCAAACCAGCGTAATGCTGGCCATCGTGACTCGTGTCGAGTCATATTCTGAACAAATATCTAATACCGAAAAAAAAAATAATTATTAATAAAAAAATAATTAATATCTATTTGGAATGTATTTCAGTGCGGACGTATGCCGAGGTGCCGCTGTATGTACCAATTCTGAAGCTTTCAACAACATGTGTATTTTAAACGTTGATTGCACATCTGCTAAGGAAACTTTTTTTAATTAATACTTTGATAATTATTTACCAACGCATAGGACTCTTTAGTAAAATACTTAACGTCAGTTATACTTTGTTAGTTTAAAATAGGCACTTCAAGGCCGTTGTCAGCCCCCCTTCCCATTTGTAATCGTTATTCGTGTTGGCATCAGCACACACAGCAGTTATTTTCTACACTTCATTTGAGACGGTAATTCAAGTCAGCCTTCATTCGCGTGCTCTTTGTGAAGCGAAACTCGCTAAATGGAAATATTGTGGGGGAAAGAATTAAGTGATTTGACCTTTCTTTCCGCAACTGTTGTTCCCATGCTTACAAGTCAAATTGGGTAGGGGAAAATAAGTTATGTATAAAATTTTTTTGCCATTTAAAAACCGTATTTTTCCTCAACATAAATGGTGAAGGAACAGGAAGTAGCGTCAACTAATGTTAGTCGTTATCTTCAATACAAAAGTATCGTCGGCAGAAAATTAAAAAAAAATGTTCTAATACTAATTAAATTGTCGGTTAAACCTTCAAAATAGGTAGAAAGTTCTTACACGAGAGGCTGCAGAATAAGATTAATGTAGCTGAAAATGAGAAATGAATTTCTAATTCCAGAATGACATTCATTAGCTGAAACCTTTAGAAAGGTTTTTCATGGGAGGTGTGTGTCTGTGGTTTGAATCTAATAATATTTATGAAAATTATTTCGGAGCTCAGAAATGCATAATTTCGAAGCGAATTTGAAATTGAAAGAGATATAAATCTTATTTGTCAGGAATATAGTTAAAAATAAACACCCTTTAAGAATATAATATTTAGTTGAAAAGCACATAATCTGAAAATTTGCGATAAGAATGTGGAAGGATTAAAAAAATGGGTAAGAAAAACTAATGATCTTGCGTAGCTGAATGATTAAGTTTCTTGCTTGCGTGTCAAGAGAACTGAAGTAAATCGTGTATTTGATTATTCAAATTGAATACGAACTGAACTCATTGTGGAGTTGGAGAGTCATTATAAACTATTAATGATTTCTTGAAGGAATTTCATTATAAATATTCATAGATTTCTTTCAGGGGTTGAGAGATTTGCCGATGATATCGAATTTATGTTAGGATTTCGCCCTGGATTGTATTGGCGACTTTGCTGGAAGTATTTTTCACCTGCCATACTTTTGGTAAGTATTACTATACCAGTAGCTCTTGAAATTATATTCGAATAGAACTGTTTATCGAATAAAACTTATTTCATATGATTTTTTTTCCAGTTCGTCCTAATTTACAGTCTAAGTCAGCATCATATCATTCAGTATGCAGGTAAACCATATCCAGTTTGGGCTGAAGGAGTTGGTTGGGTTCTGATTATGGTGTCCGTGCTGCAAATTCCAATATGGGCAGCTGTGGAACTGTACAAAAACAGAAAAGTAGGTATCAGATGTCAAAAAACACTACGATGAAATTTTTAAAATTATGCTATGTTTTAAATGTTACCTTACCCCCTTTGAAAAAAAACTGATTTTAAATAAAGCTCAGTATTCAGTATAGGAGATTCCCGTACCGTTGGTTTGAGTTTCACAGAGAAAAATGTTAGTGTAATAAAGTTGAACGATCCGCCGGGGAGCTGATTCAAAGTAATGATTCACTTTACTGAGCAAAAGATCAACTAATTCTAGGAAACGGAATGATAGCTTTTTTACAGTTCACGGAGCGAGCTCTTTTTGGTACAGTGCCAGAATAGAGATTGGCTATTCTTTCGTGAACAGTGCCAGGGTAGAGATTGGCTATTCTTTCATGAACTAATTCACTTTCCTTTACTGAGCTAGTGAGCGAACACCTGATTTTCCAAAAAGATCTGGAATCTTGTTGGAAACGTTCTGGGAAAGACCGATACTCATTTTAGGGAAAAAAATAATGTTTGTTTTTTTCAAATTAAATATGAGTTTAATTTTAATCATCTCCAAACTTATTTTTTTTTAAAGTTTGGAATTATATTGTTAGTTCGATGTCGAAAGGAAGATGTAGGAATATCAAACAACTCGCTGTTCATTCAATTCTTTTCGCTTTTTACTCCAACTTGGGTAACCGTTCCCGATCCTACTGCTCGCTCCATTCTTTTCGCTCTTCAATCCATCCACGTTATCCGCTCTTGAGTCCCACCTCGTTCTCAATGCGTTTCATCAAGGTTTATGTAAGTGAGCAGTGGTCATAAAAAAGAACTGATTCAGTTCAGTGAGCAAACGGTCCGAATCCGATCTCATGTAAGAGAGATTTTACCTATCTCTGTAGTGTAATTTTAATTATGGCGTTATTAGTATTGGTGACACTGCTTTTGTGTTTGGATCCTATTTTTTCACGGATATGTGAATGGACTTTCTTATTTACAAATATTGCAATCATGATTAATAGATCAGCTTCAAGAGAAGGGAAACGTGGATCACGCATGAGTACAACAGTAAAGGCTTCCAGGCTAATTTGCTCTTCACGTGCGTGGTTTTCTTACTTTCCCTAGTATCTCCATCCACACGAATCCAAATGATTCCTATGAAGCCTGAACCTAACACCAGACAATTCATTGCTGGAAACAACGTTAACGATACAGAACAGACGGAGAACTGTGCGAAAGTGTGAAGGAAGACTTTCAACGTGTCAAGGAAGAAATGGAGATGCATGCATCTGTGTGCACAACACACACACAATGAAGCATATACAGAAAGTTTATTGGATAGATAGTTCGTATGTGTATGCACTCTACTGCAGTATGTGCTAAATAAACAGACTAAAATTTAATTGACATTGCTTTCTGTGATACTCATACTAGGGATACGGAGGCTTCTCGGACTCACTGTATAATGGAAAATTGGTGATTTTTAATAGTTTGGAGCATTCACAGACGCATAGTGTAGTTTACAAAACCAAAAAAGTGAAATATTAGATATTTCTGGAATGTTTCAAATGCATGTAAATATTAGTCTATTCAAAAACCATTTACTACTAAAATAAGTACATATTTAATAATAGGATTTTCGTTTTCAATTGTATGAATAACATCCTCAGTGTTTTCTAGCCTTTAAGAAAATGATGTTGCCGATAGGCAGATGGTTTCAGATTATTCGAATGTCTACATTTCTAAAATTTTGGAACAAGTGTAAGATATATGGTACAAAGTAAATTGTCCAAACATTTCCTCTCGTGTGTTCCTCTTGATTCATTCATTAATTGCACGAACAACATAAAGATAATATTCTACTTTCGTTCTTCTTTCGAAAGCAGAATGTTTAAGGAATATTCTACTTTCGAAAAGCGGGAAAATTCTCCTTACATACATCAAACTCAAATTGCTTGCGAGATCTAAAAGCAGATGAGTGCCAGATTTTATTTAAGAAAATGAGGGTTCATCTCATTTTGTTACAAGAAATATATATATTAATGATATATATATATATAAACAAAACATTTTTTTAACGACAAAATATAAATATGCCTAGTATTTTCGCGCATTAAGCTACTGAAAAAAATCAGTAAAGACATGGAGTAAGAAATTTAGAACATCTTTTTCACAAGAACGAAAATTGAAATTCATAATTAATACATTAAAAAAAAATTATATAAATGCAACAAAGAATTTTTAGAAATGTTAAAACAAAAACTTTTAAACAAGCATACCCCAATTAAAATTTATGAAGTTTAAATAAATTTAAAAAACTCAATAGAATAGGAATTAAACCAACTTCAGTGTCACTTCATCAGGGGAAAGGAACATTGAAACCAATTTAAGTCTACCTTCTAGAAAAATCCCCGCTTTTCTGTATCTAGAATTAGCCGATGAACCATTTCAATGTACTTTAATTATAATAGTTCACACAAAAATTCTGGCCTTTCCCCAAAGCAGTGAAAAAAAGTGAATTAAATTAGAAATGACAATTGAATTTGACAAAAATTAAAAGAATTTTTAATTAGATTGATCTAAAGAATAAGACTAATCTAATTGTCAATTTTTCTTTTAATATGTTAATGTTTTTCTTTTGGTTTTAAAAACTGCATCTTATGTTCCAAATTTTAACCTTTTGAGCGGTTGCTTTCTCCCCAAGATTTTTTAATTAGCCAATGAAGCCAAAATGGCAAACCTATACGTTGCTACTAAAACCAAATATCCTTATTTCGGTAGTAGTATAATGAAACTGGTCAAGATTTTTAATTTCTTATTGTGAGTTTTAATTACGTCTTTTCAATTAAGTTTTATAATTTCGCTTACGTTTTTAAATACATTGAATTATTTGCTATATGTTTAAAGGTAATATTTTGTTTTATTTTATTCACTGAAGTATTTTAGTATTTCATTTTCATTTTCGTTAAATGGTATTCTTTTTATTTAAGATTTAAGATTCTAATTTAATTTCCTTTTTTCCCTTGGTTTGGGGAAGGCCCAGAATTTTTGGGTGAACTATTATAATTAAAATACAGTGAAATGGTTCATCGGCTAAATCTGGATACAGCAAAACAAGGATTTTTGTAGAAGAGAGATTTCAATTGATTTCAATATTCCTATTCCCTGATGAAGTGACATTGAAGTTGATTGAATTCCTATTCTATTGAGTTTTTAAATTTCATAAATTTTTTAACTGGGGGTATGCTTGCTTAAAAGTTTTGGTTTTAACATTTTTAAAAATTTTTTGTTGCATTTATAGGATTTTTTTGAAATTTATTAATTATAAATTTCAATTTTCATCTTTGTGAAAAAAGTAGTTCTAAATTCCGTACATTATGTACATATATTGCACCGAAATAATCTTAATATATGGATAAGACTATGATCTAGTGTTACATGTGACCAGTATATGTGGCGTACGGCATGTAAGTTAATAATATGTTTGAAACTTTACTTTTAAAATTTAATTTTCTCGCAACTCCAAATTTAACTGCAAATTTATTTCAGTTGCATTCATTTACTTTTCTGCAATGCTTATCTTGCAGAAAAGTATATTTACTTTTTTTCAAACTTCTATATATTTACTTTTTATTTTTCAAACTTATACTTTTTTCCTTCTCTGTCGAACGAAAATAATGAGATTCATTCTTTCGGTTAAATTTTCTGTTTGCTTTATTTAAGTACCATTCACTTACTAAATAGCTACTGAAATATATATAAGCAGCAGTAATTATGCGCAGGGCAAAGCTCTAAATTTATATTTGTTTTTTCTGGTTGAATAAATTTTGGAATTCTAACTTATTGAGTAAACTAAACTCAGTGGCGCAACAGCCCTAGTAGGCCACGGCCTGCAGTGCCCTTTTTTTGCTTTCTTGACCTTTGAGCCCCGGACTGCATCAGCATATGTCCTGAGCAGATGGTCAGCTTGTCGCAGGATCCTCAGTGTTTAGTCCCCAAAAGAACTTGGTACTCATTTTATCGACCCACTTAAGGGATGAAAGGCGGAGTGAACCTTGCCCGGCCCGGGGATCAAGCCCCGGACCTGTGGTACAGTTGCGCGACGCGCTAGCCACTTCGCCACAGGCGGTCTAACTTATTGACAGCTAAGTATTAAATTTTCAGACAGCATTTATTGAAATAATTCTAATATTTTGATTTAAATACTAAATAATTCACTTAAACTAGGAATAAAATAATTATGAAAACTTTTCAAGTGAGAGAAAACTTAAGAGTAAATAATGGCAATATATTTTCTTTTTAGTTATTGAATTTGTTTCGACATATACCGAAAAAATGCATATGTTTGTATGTAAATAATTATGAATTTCTTTACGTCTTATACAGCTTGACTCTTCATGACGTTTCGATTCTGATAAAGTTTGTAACTTTGGCGAAAAATTACTAGAAATTATCTTCATCAATCAAATTCTTTTCTTAGGCATTTAATATTCATTCTAGGAAAATATTGTTCACTTATAATTATACTTATAAACAAAGCGATTATTCTTAGTTTAAAAGTTCATATTTGATGATATTTATCTTCAGAGAAGTACTATTAATTATTAATTGTTTTCAAAATCTTTGAATAAGATACATGACACACTGTAAATCTCCATTTGTAGATTTTCTACTGCGTTATTCAAGATAATTTTTAATGACAATAAAATTAATATAAAATCAAACTTTAAATACTTAAAATGTTTAAATCTTCCTTTGAATTTTTGTTGTAATTATGTTATTTCTCTTGTACATTTTTGAGATTTTTCATTTGAAATAATGAGAGCAGGACTTACCGATGTAAGGGATATTGAAAAGATTTTCATTTTAGTTGTGTTTTCCATAATTTCACTTAAGTCTTAGGCACGTCAATACAATATATACAAGCGATATAAGTGTACATGACACTGATAAGTTTATTCTTTTCTTGTTGCTACTTATTGAGAGTATTTAAAAGGCCGATTAAATTACAAAAAATGCTAAATTTCGTATTGATATATCATTATGTAGCTTGTTACTCCAGAGGGGCAAATTTGCCCAGAAGGACTATTAATTTCCTTTTGGCATTTTGCGTTGATTCACTAAAAGTGTTGTTTCACTTTTCGAACTGTTGCTACCAAATATTATCTCCCTGTATTACATTTAAAGAAATTAAATAATGAAGAATCTGCATAAATATATGTACGTTTCTCGCATTGAGATAGAACAACGGTACTTAGAGGCATCAAATTTTGAATATTCAACGTTTCCACCCGAATGTGGGCATCTGGAAGCCCAAATTTGAAATTTAGAACTTTTTATTATCGATTTCATATTTTGTAAAACTTTAACGAATTTTTGATTAAGAAAATCAAGAATTTCAAAGCCAGCCATGGCAACGTTGTACAGAAAAAACATTTTTATCTCCAGCGAGTGAGACAGTGTATCGGAAATTCTAAAGATATGCTCATTTTAAATATTTTGCGATACTGCTCTTAAACTGAATTTTATGGTTTAAGTGCGAAGAACATGATATTTAATAAATAAAGGTAACACATAAAATGTTAAGAAAAACGCCCCTTTGGACGTAATTTAAAATCTGAAACCTTTCACATTTTTCGCTTTTAATAGTTTTATTTTATTTCATCTATTTATTTATTTTTGTGTGTGGGTCATGAAGATCTTGATTTCATTTATTAAATCAAAAATCTGTTCAGTAACACCTGCTCGACTTTAACCACTTGATCTCCTTATAATAAATTATTTCTCCTACCTTACTTTCAATTCCTTCAAGCAATGCATTAGATCTTGGGTGATTTACAACTCGCCCATGGATAAAGTTTGATATTTTAGTTATTCTTTTCTTAACATTATCTACCTTCAAACTTTTGGGATAAAGTACTTGTCATATGATGCTAAATGTAATCTGAAAATTTTCTTCTTTCACTATATTTCACAATTTTAAAGTATCCAAAGCAACTGCACTAGAAACTCCAACCATTTTATCCCAAATTAATTTATACTTACGAGTATTTATTGATTTATTGCAGTTTGTATCTCAGAAGTAGTATTCTGTACACGAGTTTTTCATTACATTAGAATTATTTTTAATAATAGCAATTACTTCAAATTTATAAATGTATCGCACGAAAACGGCATGTTGTGCTATATTTGTGATATTGGATCTCTCACCCTACTGCTATTAGAGAATACTGAAAAAATTACAGTTTTTTTCTTTTAACTGACATCGTATATCACTAGCGATTTCGTTCATAATGTTTCGCTAGCGTACAGCTTGCCGAAGTAATACTTTTAAATATTTGTTCCTTATCTGGGCAAAGAAAGCCCAGATTTCAGAAACTAACTTTTCTCTCCTGAATTTGGTTTCCAAAATTTCAAATTTTGCTTTATTATTCGTTTTGCAAAAGCGATGTAAACTGTATTCTTTTGGAACTGATATTCTCTTATGACAAATAAAACATGCAATTTTATTGCACAGAGCAGAACAAAAGTATATAATTTCTCATTTTTCTCGAAAAACACGTCCTTTCTCTCATATTTTCTTTCACCCATTTTCACCTGAGCAATAACTTTTACGAGAAAGTCTTTATATCAGTATAAAAATTCTTCTATATAATAACTCCATGAAAATGTTCTTGAAAGTCTGTAGGGAGCTTCTGTAGGATGCTTCGCTGAATCAGTTGCACCACGGGACAGTACCTGTATCATCATGTAAAGTCTTATATTCTTAGGAAGCATACAGTATCAACTTTTAAAAGACTCTGGAAGAATTATCTTCTTGTCTTGTGAAACAAACCAAAAGTCAGAAGAAGGGTGTATAAGACCCTTTTATTTGAACACAAAGAAGTAATAAAGACCCAACTTGGATTTACACAAGCCAGCAGTTTTGGCTAAACTAAAAAATACGTAATGCTGAATTAAATCAAATGTAAATAGCCTATCGGCTCACTGGATAAAGTAACGCGCAGGAAAAGCTCGGGTTTGTTGAAAACCGACGAGATAAGCCTAATGGCTAGAAGCACTTTATGCCACAAAATCAAATCCTAATAAGACAGGGTACAACATGATCTGAAGTAGACAGAACACGCTCTAAAATTAACTTGCGTAATCTTCACTTAAATAGTACTTCTTTCTCCCTCAGTCTGAATAAACGTTCGCTATCTCATTTACATTCTAGCATGAAAAGTGTGGGACAGGAAAGCACTAAAAATTAACTATTAGTTAATCAATAGCTAATTCCACACAACCATATGGTAAAATTTCGGTGTCTCGTATGCTTGGTCGTGTTCTATCTTGTCCTATCTGCTATTTTCTTTTTTATTGCAATTATTTTAAGATTTTACTTATTTGTATTTTATATTATTTTTATTTCCATTAAAATAGAACATGAATAATACGTACGAAATTCTATAAATGGAGCTGATTAGTTTAGAGTGTGGTATAAATCTTATTCAGAGATTCAATTAGCTTCAAAAATTTCATTAGCTTCCCAAAAAATAATTAAGCTCATTTACGAATTTTTACGTAAGAATAATCTCTCTATTTTGGAATACATTTGCATGTGAGTAGAGCTTTTTCCTATTGAAAATTCATTAGAAAAGACACCGATTGAGCAGTGAACTTTTACAGTTCGTAATGAAGATTATTTCTAATAATTTTTCTCCAAGGTTACAAGCTTTGCCCGAAACGACACACCGGCAAGTGTCAAGCTATAGTAAAAAATAAAGAAATTTATCATTTTTTACATACAAACCTATGTATTTTTAGTGATGCGTCGAGGAAAAATTTAATAAATAAGAAGGGAACATGTTCTTATTATTTATTCTCAGTTTCGTCAATATCGGTAAATTTTCTCTGAAACTTCGAAAGTTTTCATAATTTGTTTTAATTGAAGTAAGTTGTTTAAAATTAATTAAAGGTGTTAGAAAAATTAATTAAAGATTTAGAATTAGTTGAAAGAAATGTCAGTGTAAGAATTTGATATTTAGTTCTCAGTATATTCGATTTACAAATTGTGATCAGTAAGAACATCTTACAAATATCAATTATAGATTCGAGATAGAAAATAAATACAAATTTGACTTTTTTTGCGATATTATTATTGTTGTTTATATGCATGTTTCGATAAATATTTAATAATCCAAAATAGTTTTTATTTTTTATTAACAAAAATTCTGTTCCGGCTGTTGTTTTTATACCTTGCATTCGGCCCGCATGCAACTGGCGTTTGAGGCCACTGGCCTAGCATACATGCATACAATAACAAAGACAAAAAACTATTCATTCTTTTTTTCCTTCAATAACTGTTTCGAACATAAGCTCAAATTCATAGCTATATGTCTCCGAAACTGTGACAACAGATGAGCAGAATTAATTACAACAGATGCACAAAAGAAATGTGTTTGTGGGCCGAGTAAAAGTGCTTAGTCTGAGTGAGATGAATGAATAACAGCAAATATGATTTATGGCTTACTTTTATTCTTTATCTCATGTACGCCATGCGCGGCAAGTTCTAAAATTTCGTGCTAAGAAATACAAAATTTATATTTGATAAAAAAGTTACTTATTTGTAATATACTCAAGTTTAGACTGCTAAAATCAAATAAGATGAAAACATTCTTATAATTTAAGTGGTGGGGCGATCTGTAGGCAAATATTCGACCAACATAAAAGTTTAATGGTACTTAATTTTAATCATATAAACTCGCAATCTTTAATCAATTAATTTAGAAAACGATTGAAATATGTGAATAATTAATGCTCATCATTTTTGTCATTAAGATCATCAAAATGTTTCTTCACAAAAACCATACTATTCCATACTTCACCACTTTGTGATTTCTTAGAAATTTCTCTATTGATGAAATTCTCCCTTCAACAATTTTTTTCAAATGATATACGTCGATAAAATTATTTGATTATTTTTTGGTTTTAGTTTCGCGTAATGGCGTAACTTCAACAGCAGATGATTTTTTAAGTCACTGCCAAGAATTTATAAATGTTAATTACGTGAAACCAATCTCTTTTCTCTGAGGAACACCATGTTTTAGAATTTTTTTCTAATAATGGCAACTTAGAGAGAAATGAACAAAAGAAAAGGTTCAGATTTCAAAGCAGGTGCGAAATCACGGACGCTTGTTCAACGTTTTGCTTTTAATATCATGTGAAGTTTTAATATCATCTTTGAATATCATGAACATATTCAACGATCCATGAAGACAAAATGTTTCATATACTTCCAAATGAAAGAAATTGCATAATAAGACCTTTTTACACACAGCCATTTTACAGAAAACCGTACTTAATATAAATGTCTTGGTTAAATTCTAAAATTTTCATTTTTATCTGATGGTAACGAATGGTACGTGGTACATGGTACAGAATAATGTTTATCTAAAGTTGGGTCAGTTGTTTTGATAATCCTCTGGTATTTTCCAGTACACAGAGAAATACGCCATCCTACTAGTTCTAGAACAATGATTCTCAACCACTGTGCCGCGACAATTTTGTGTGCCACCAAATTCTTAAAGTGTGCCGGTGTGCCGCCAAATTTTAAAAATGTATTTAGTAATAATAATGGGTTTAATACTAGATACAGTACACACGAGAATTGGGGAAATTCGGTTGTTAAGACATTAATAAGCGCTCTCGAATAAAAGATCCAGACTGTTTAAATATACAAGACGATATGAGAGTAGCATTATCATTTTTACGGCCAGCTATAAATGAAATTATCAAAAAACATCAAGCTGAAATTTCTCATTAAAAGTATTCTTATTATTAACTTGTAATTAATCCCTTAATAACCGCGCTGCTGTTTTTGTAGTACATATTATTTTATTTTACATTCAAAATTATTATCATAAACTATTTTACAAAGTGTATTATAGGTAAGTAAACATTTTTTAAATTTATCTTTTTCTTTGTGTGCCGCCAAATTTTGAAATCGTTAAAAGTGCCGCTACAGAAAAAGGTTGAGTATCACTGTGCTAGAATAATTTTCTGTAAACATCAAAGGAATTTGAAGTCTCTTACTGATTTAAGTGGTGGCTCCACCTATTTTGAAATATAAAAACAAAATAAAAATCTCTGTGCTATTTTCTATAATTTGTATGGTGTCGCCATCTGTACAGTAATTTTGAAAGCATTGAAATGAATAGTCATAGAGCATCCAGCGGTAGATTGAGTACATTTAATAAAGTCACTCAAACAAATCTGTTCTAAAATTTTCCTATTTTAGCCCTCAGTACTACGCTTTAAAAATAACAAACAGAAGTCTGTGCATCTACTAATTCATGAAAGCACATTGTTTCTATCTGTTTAAATATTTTATTAGAAATCTCTCACTTTAGTGACTTATTTTCAGTGCTTGCATTTTTTTATACCGAACAAAGGTTTTAAAACTTTTTAACGAGTTCTGATACAAAAGATTCATGCATTACTTTACTAAACTGTTAAATTGTCTTATATTTCTCATTTTCATTTATTATGTAATACATCACTAACAATACACTATACTAATGAAAATAATAATCATGTAATTCAATAAACATCATCGATAAATGTTGTGAAGTTTTAGAGAAATAAAATGTTACATAATATTTTTTTATAGTTTTCGGTAATTTATGAAACAGGATACTTTCAGTTGCATTATATTATGCATAACAGAATTTTTTGTAGAGCACATTTAATTTATTTTATACCAACATTGCTTTATGAATAAGTATTGATAAATATATTCTTTAAAACAGCAGCGTGCATTTTTTTCCCTGAACGAAACCTGTGAAACTGATTAATCAACAATAATGAAAACGCATTCCTTAAAATAGGGGAAAATTCAATTTCAATCATGAATTCCAAAAAATTATTTTATGTCTTACGAATGTATTCATTTTATGCCTTATGAATTTTATTTTATGTACGTGAAGTCATGCAAGCATCAAAACTTCGAAATAAGAAGTTGAAAATTTTAATTTACTGAAAAGCGTTAAGTATTTCGAAGGTTTAAATAATGGCGCCATCTGTTGGGAAATTAAGACATTTAAATAGGTATCACATTCTGTAAGGCAACTGTCTAACGCAGTTTTATGTTTCCGAATATTACACAAGCCAGAATGATATTAACATATTTTGATTTTGACTTATTTGTGCTTTTGTTTGTCAGGATTTAAGGAAAGCATTTCGTCCTCATCCAGACTGGGGTCCCGCAAATTCAGAAACTCGGCGTTTATATCAGCATCGTTTCCAGCAAGCCCCACCTGTATCCCGTCCAGTTGAAGGAGTGGTTAATTTAGGAATGGATCCTATTCCAGATGCTTACAGGTAGCAAAGTCAACAAAGAATGAGATGCAACAAAATAACTCCACCTTCAATACTTACAAAAGCCATTTCACTGGCAAAATGAGATTAAGATGACAGAGCTTGTGTGGCCAAGTATCACGCATCATATGTTCAACAAGAGTCAAGATTACATTTCTGCCATTCGAGTTTCTTCGAGACATTTCTGTAAAGCGACGATTATAGATTTTAGCAGTTTTTATACATTTCAGTAAGTTGTTATCGCCATCATGTAACGTTGTTTACAAATGTTTATCATTTTCTAACAATTACAATAAAATAATATGCACAATATTAAAGACTGGATGTTCTTCCTAAGCTCGCTCAATACAGTTTTTACGATTACACAACAAATCAAGTGTCAAATTCAAAAACAGAATCTGCAGGAAATATCAGCATGCACACAGTAACTTTACAGTGAGAACACTGTGCTATTATATTTTGAGAATACCTGCATTACATTATAAAAATATCATGTGTTACGAGCAAAAGAAGTTAAAGCGATTTTCGGAGAATACAATAAAACACGGTTTTTACTTTTTTCAAGGAGCCACCCAGATAGTTAGCGACTCCCGTACTGAAGATCCCGGCTCGAATCTCAGAGAAGGTATGGATGCAAATTTATAACGTTTCACCTGTAATCTCTTAATCTTCTTGCTAAACATACGCTGTGAAACCCTATGTAAAGGACAGTGAGCAAATCTAGGCTATGTCCTTTAGTGTTGAAGAACTACAAAGTCAGAAGGAGGGTTTAATGGACCCTTTAATTCAAATAATTACAACACTCCGACTTGAGAGTAAGCCACTACTTGGGCTGAACTAAAATAATATGAAATAAAGTGTGTTAACAATTCAAATACCTAAGCTTAACCTTAAGTAGGACGGCGAGGGAAGCCTAACTCTTAGTGAAATGCAATAATGCGAATTTCACGAGTAAGAACTAGTAATTGCAATTTGCTTATGAAGGCGGACTTTCACTAGACAGAGGAAATCTTTGCGCGCACAGCCTTACGGCGATAAATCCAAGACTCTGTCTCTTTTCCTCGTTAACTCCTGCCTTTTAAACTGCCATCAGATATCTGCGATTTGCATAAATATCTCCCTTCCGCTAAATTCGGGCAGCAACTGAACTTTGAGATATCGATAGGAAAGTTCAAACTAAAATAACTTGGTTAGTTAAAATAATGAATGCTACAAATTGTCTATTCCTTCATAGGAGGCAACGATGGTCTAACCTATTAGGTGCCTCATAATGAAGTAACCACTCCTTCTGGCCTTAGTAGTGGCGGCCATTGGAAATAAATAATAATAATAAAAACACTTTTTTCAAGAGACTGCTAAAAAGACGTATAAATGGAAAAGGCGTTAAATCAAAATTTTAGTTTAAGAATGTGATACATGTAATTTAATAGCAAAATTTTAATATTACGGCTAATATTAATAGGGATTGTATACATTTAATTTATCGTAATGTTTTTAGTTTGTTTAACCTGAGATAACTTCATACGCTGCAGAAACGACACGATTTATTAGATGCTTGAGGCCGAATGATGGGTTGATCCTTCGTTTGATCATTTGGGTTGATCACGACTGTGTGCCATGACCAGAAAGAATCGTAGTTTAGACCTAAACACCAGTACAGCAGCAATGAATATCGACCTTAAAATGTGCGATGTATTTGAAAACATCTCTATTAATAAATCCAAGACAGCGTTCTCCAGCTGCAAGTGGTTCTAATTACCCCCCTCCCCAAATGGTTTCCTAAGAAAATCGGATCACATGGCAGGAATACTTGCATTGCTGTTTTAAAACTTTGAAGAGTATGCAACACATATGGCTCTTATATCAAAATGTATGGCTGTAGCTTATTTGCATTCAGATGATGCGACATGATATGCAGTGAACTTACCCGATATCGGATATACTGCCTTTATTGTCCATGTGCTTGGGTCCGCCATTTTGTTATGAATAAGCTGCATTTGTTTCACCTTTTCTCGTCGGTGTTGAGTTAAATATTTAAGATGAGATTTTTTTTGATGCACAATTTACTTCTGATCTTTTACTGTCAGATGTATGAACTAATCCACACAGCTGTTAAAAAAGTGATATAAACTTAGGAAATTTGCGTAACAGGTATCAAATAGTATGATACTCTTAGCAAGACTCGTTTGGACCAATGTCCTGCATCGATGTGATATAAGTCAATTCAAATATTCTGCTTCAGATATAATATGAAACATCCACACTGATGATGACGAATCACAGTATTTGAACGCTAATGACAGAAAGGATGAAATTATCTTATCTTTTGCTGCAGTCAAGAACTTTTGGAATCTGTTACAGACAAGACTAGGACCGATGGAAGTATTGAATCAGAAGTTAATGGCGAAAATTCAAGGAATGACAGATTAAGGCTAAATATTTTACAAAATTTGGCTAATTGGCATTTTTCAATTCTTCTTGTTTTAAAAGAGTTGTGCGAAGTTTGCTTTATAACCCATGAAAATTTCAAAACTCTATAAAAAATAATTTTTGGATATTAGAATTTTAAAGACCTAAAAATATGTATGTAGCGTATTACACATAACAACAAAATTAAGAAAGCTAATTTTTGAAATGAAATACCAAGATAAACTCATTAATTAAAAATACATAAACATACATAAACAAGATACATAAACTCATTAATTAAAAAACGATCGATGGCACGGAAAATTTCCTTGCAGATAATTCTAAAATCCTGTCAGTTCATCTACGACAAATAGGAAAGGAAAAAAATAGATTACATAAAAAAATTGTACTATATACGAAATATATATATATATATAACTTAAAGGAATGAAAAGAAATATTATATTTTAAATTGCATGAGACATCTGTAGTAAGCTTATCTTTCTAAATATATATATATATATATAACTTAAAGGAATGAAAAGAAATATTATATTTTAAATTGCATGAGACATCTGTAGTAAGCTTAATTTCTTTCTAAATAATTCTTTTTAGCAAAAGCAGAAACAAAAAGGATATAAATAAATAAGATCAATATCAACATTAAGAGAAATATTATACAGAAGGAAAAAGAATAGTGACGTAAAGTAATGTCATATCATGAATTGAACTGACAGGAAATTACGTGAAGCCCAGAGGAAAACTTGATTACCCCTTCTTAAATTCACTTTAAAGAATATGTAAAAAACATCTGAAAATCACTTAATTAATAATTTTTATTATTCTTAGTAGAAAAGTGTCAAGAATTTACATTATGATCTGAAAAACTTCAAAATTTTAGAATGGCTATTACATTATTTGTTTTTGGAATTTTAAGGTACAGTGAAATCTTGATTCACGAATTTACACTGGTGTGCAAAAATTAAGGACGAAGTCGAAAAATTAGCATATCAGCTGAACGAAGAGGCAGAGCGGACAGAAAGACCAATCAGGAGTTAAGAAGGTGATGTACGGAAGCACATGCGCAGATATGCAGGTAGACGTAATGGGGGAGTGTCTGAGTAGTATAAAGCATGTTGTCGGTGTAAGATCAGTATTTCTGGCAAAGAGATTGCACGCCGTATAGCAGTTAAAATCACACCGAGTTGCTGCCTCAGCGAGAAATGGCGAATAATCAATCTGTTAGACGACATCTGGATGCTTTTACCCGAGGTCGAATCATTGGGAAGTTGGAGGAAGGCCGCAGTGTGACAAGTGTGGCTGCAGAGTTCGGAATTGCTCACAGCATCGTTTCACGACTTTGGAGACAATTTCAAACTACAGGAACAGCTATCCGGGGGTTTAGTAGTGGTCGTCCACGAGGAACCACACCCGCAGATGACCGGTATATTGCCTTACAGGCCAGAAGAAACAGGCGGCAGACAGCGGGAGAAATCGCTAGACACACGACACAGGCGACTGGACGACCGATATCGCGTTTTACCGTGGCCAGAAGACTGCACGGTGGTGGTCTGTTTGCACGACGCCCTGTACGGTGTGTACCTCTAACGCCTGCCCATCGGAGAAGGCGTTCTCTGTGGTGCCTGGAACACCGGAATTGGAGAGACAATGAATGGGAACGAGTACTCTTTACAGATGAGAGCAGATTCAGTCTGAGTAGCGATTCTCATCGCATACTCATCTGGAGAGAGCGGGGAAGCCGCAATCATCCCTCGAACATCATTGAAAGGGACAGGTATGGAGGTGGCGGTGTTCTCGTTTGGGGAGGCATCATGCTTGGTAGTCGTACAGACCTTCACATCTTCGACGCAGGTTCAGTCAACGGGACCCGTTATTGTAACGAGATTCTTCTTCCATATGTGCGCCTTTTTAGAGGCGGTATGGGTCCGCAGTTCTTTTTCATGGACGACAATGCACCATGTCATCACACAGTAGCTGCCGAACAGCTCTTAGAGAGTGAGGATATTGAACGTATGGATCGGCCGGCACGATCTCCGGATCTCAATCCCATCGAGCATGTGTGGGATTTTCTAGGCAGACGCTTGGCAGCTCGTACCTTACCACCAGTAACGATTCCCGAGCTTCGATTGGCGCTGCAAGACGAATGGGCAGCAATGCCTCAGCAGCTCATTGACACCCTCATTCTCAGCATGGGCAGACGCTGTGAAACCTGCCTAGCAGTCAGGGGAGATCATATCCCCTATTAAAGACCGGATGTTTCTTGCTGGACTCCCATCAGAGGGATGTTTCGGCCTTCAGTCGCATTGCGCTCCATGCTACTTTTTATCCCTCTGATTTCTCTTTTAATAAGTGTTGTTTACATTACTCATGTCCTTACGTATTGGGGATCTTACGGTATTAAATGTGTTTATTTGGAAAGCTTTTGTACAAAGTTATATTGAAAAAACCGTCTCGTCCTTAATTTTTGCACACCAGTGTAATTCTTTCCTGGAGATAGTTAGTTCGTCATCGAAATATTGGTAAACCGAAACAATTTTCCCCTAAAGAGCTTATTATTAAAATGAATTAGTTCGTTCCCGAATCCGAAATCATTACTTAGAGTATTTTTTGTGTAAACTTGTAATGCAAAATCGATAGAATTCATTAAATGTGACACATAGATTGTATTAATAAATACGCAATATGTAACACATTATTTAACATATAAAAAATAGGAAAACTTGATTTAAAATTTATCGTATCAGTACTGCTAAAATTGACTGCGCGGATAGAAGACGGTGGTAAAGATATCATAGTTTGAAAAAGAAATCCTGTTCCGTAAAAACATAAGGTAGCTTCTAACTTCTGACTTATTTTGTTTATCTTTTCTTCTTCTGTTGGCATTGCTCGCCTCTACTTCAAAATCGTTGAGCCTTTTCCCGGTTAAAAATTTGTTTCTGGCTCTTTTTTAAAATGTTTCTGAAGTAAAACCTATCACTGTTATTACAAATAAGTGTTGCGGATTATTACTGCTTTATCAAGGTGATAATGTTACATGAACATTTGCAAACGATTTCATTTTGTATAAAAGTTTCCGGATCAGATAACTAGGAACATCTTTCCTTTTGTCTTCTTCTTTTGAACCCATTTCTTCTGCTGCATGTTTCCACGAAATCCCTCGAAATCCCAGAAAAAATGGAGATTATTCCTTCTGGTGAAAATCACGCTGAAGCATATTTAAAAAAAAATCTAGAAAATCTTTTTTTTTTTTTTTAATTTTATTCTCGCTTTAGAAAACAGCTAAGAATGTATATTATTATCTGAAAATTTTCAAAGCTTTAGAATAGTAAATATATTTTTGGATTTTGGACTTTTCAAGGGCTAGACATGAAATGGTCGAAAACAGAGAAAAATGTTTGAGAAATAGTCTAAAATAAGTAAACTGCGTTTAAAAATTTGGCATGAACTTCATTTAAAAGATTCTTTTCCCTTATGCCATATGCTGCAAGCAGTAAAGTTTTGAGACATTTAATTTGTTAGTTAAACGAAGACGGGCTTGCTGAAAACACCTACAAAAATTATTTAAATATTAAATTTAAAAATTCTGAACTGAATTTTGAATAAAATCGCTTCGAAGTGCACATCGTTATCATCCGGGCAACGTTTGTTTCAAATTTCATAGATCTAGGATCATTACTCTAGGTGACGCATTATCACTCTCGTAGATTCTTTTCTTCATTATAACAGAGACAGAGATGACAGAAAATATATTACGTTCACCATATTTATTGCCAGGAGAGGCTGAATAGTACTTAAATTCCATTAACATTTAAGGAACAAAATGCTGAACATACGATCTAAATTATTCTGCTACGTATGTTTGAAGGACATTTGGTAATGTTAGCCGTTGGAAAGAATATTTAAAGATTGTTCTTACGTATTATCGCATCTATCTTAGTAGAAGTCATCAGATTTTCAGAATATACCAAACTTTAGCAACCATGTGCATAAACATTCTTCAGATAACCATGATCATAAAAATCATTCAATCAAGCAGCTTAACCATTTTCGTACGTGTTGTTCTTTTCGTATTCCTAGTTTCAATTGTTTCAATAGACAAATCGCGATATGTTTTGCTTTCAACTCAATTTTATGTAGTATTTGCTAGGAATGGAAGATACTGTGGTAAAAGTGCTGCGAAATTCAGTATTTTGCCTCAAAATCACTAAAACGATCAATGATGAGATGAGTTTAGTAGCCGCTGAGCAATCCTGAATTTATACAATTTTCAGATGTTTTCGAGAGAAAATATACAACTGAATACATAGAGAGAAGAACAGCTCTAAAAAATTAGATCTATTTTGGAAAAAAAAATAAACTGTTTTATTTTTTAAGGTGCAATAATCCTTGCTTAATAATTCAAATTTCCATTTTAAAAATTATTTTTATTCACATATTGGTATTGTTTGCCGACTTATGATAAATATCGATAGTTTGGGAAAGTTCAAGAAAAAAGTCTAGAAAATCTCCAACAAGGACACAATAAGTAATTTTTACCTTTTCATCTGCGAAAGACAGCAAAATTGCGTCAGAGTCGTTGTGTTAATACTTCAGTACCTTAAAGATTTTATGATGTAAAGGATAAATGGCTGCAAGCACAAAATTTATAAAGCAATGTAAGTGAATTTTGACTTCTGTTTCTACTGTTTTAGCTGGATAACACAGCAGGTTAGAAATTTGAAGTTTCAAGATTTGGAACTTTTTTTGAAAAATCATTTACTTTGATTTCAAATTTCAAATGTTGTAGGAGCTGGGCCTTTGAATTCGTTTCTAAGTAAATTTTCTGAATAAAATTAGTGAATTTCTGTAGAATGAATTTTCTTTCATTTGAAGCGGTATAATGCATTCATCATGTCCTCCTCGGAAATCGAAATTTGCTTCAGAATGCTTAAAACTTCGTGTAAACCAGTCTTAATGAAATTTAATGATACTCTTCCTCATTTGATTTCATACAACGCATTTATTGCTTTGCTTAATTAAAGAAATACGTTTTCTTAAGCATGGGTATCTATATAAATTGTGCAGATATATCATCTAAAGATCTTAATGTCACAAGAATTCAAATTCTAACTGTTAATTTTAAAACTCATTATCAAAACGGAACAAAAATTTATTAGTCAGTTAGGCAGACGGAAGATGGCAGCACAAGCAACTTCAGAGCAAAAGTTCGATTCGGAAATTTTTTTTGCTTTTACTGTTACCTTGTTCAAAAAGCTAAAACATGGTGTTAGAGATCAAAATTAAATTATTGATAGATAGCAATAAAATCCTTTTATAACGATTAGTGCAAAATTTACAACATTTTAGGTTTCAAGCATACTCAATTCTTAATATTACATTCTATACATTAGTTTGCCTAACATTCTTACAGAAATCCAGCCTCACACAGGAAGG
>KK119356.1:430215-448272 GCA_000611955.2 Stegodyphus mimosarum | reverse complement strand
AAAGAAAATCTGAAAGCTTTCGGGAAAAGCAAAATTTAATATTTAGCTGCCAATACATTAAATTACAAAGTATAATCAATGGAAATTCCTTGTGAGTACCAGCGTTCTGACTGCAGATAGAAAACAATATGAATATGAATTATTTTGTTTGTATTGCTATTGTTTTTGTTTATACACGTGTCTGACAAATATTCAGCAATTAAAATTAAAAATTTAATTTACATTTTTTATTTAGTTAAAAGTTTGTAAATATATTTTAAAATTTTGTTAAAAAGATGTTAGGATCCGTGAGCTGCTTTCCCATGGTGCATTTGTCACGTGTGCAATTAGAATTTGAGACCAGTGACTTACTGCGTAACATAGCACTTAAGAGAGCTGACCATGAGCAAAGATTTAATGAATAGCAATGGTTTAAAAAACAGAATAAAGTGCTTCTGTTACAATAAAATTTAGAAACACCTTTATCACCATATGCTAGACTAACGTTATTTCCTCAAAACATTTATTTGGCAGGGGCATTTACCTATACTGTTTTAGATTAATTAAAGGACAGTTAGAACAACCATAACGATATGCCTACAATGATGGGATATTCATAAAATTTGGTCATGCACCCGGTGAAAGAACGAAGCTTTAGTTAACGGTTTAAAGCTATAATAGCAGTTGAAGGTTATAGTCAGCAGTTTTCTAGTTTAACCAGCAGATTTCGATTACAGTTACCAAGACTGCTGATTATAATCTAAATTTCCTAGTTGTTCTTGGCAACAGCCCGCTAGTTATCTTCGTAACTTAAATTTACATATTTTCGAATAGCACAAACGAAAAAAACACTACGGAATGTGTTATTAATTAATATACTTGATATGAATGAGGCAAATAAATGGTTAAACATAACTAAAAACATCTGATGGGGACACCGCATAATTTCTTTGTACGGCCTATTAAATGATTCACATTTTTTGCTACACTTCAAGCTTGCCAGCAGGAAAATCGCTGAACACTGGTAGTTAGGTCGAACTTCCGAATCCCGGCGAACGCGTGGGTGTTTTCGTGATTTCCCGCATGTGAAGTATATTGGATGCATAAGGGAAACAAGCGGACGTCCCGTTGAACAAGCGGGCGCAGCCCGCTAACGCGCGGGTTTGCAACATAGAAAACTTAAACACTGGTAGTTCTATCCAACTTTCGAATCCTGGCGAACAAGCGGGCGTCCCGGCAAATGCAGTATCTTTTGGATGCATACGCTAATAACGCGGGCGCAGCCTGCTGAATTGGCATGTTTGCCAGCTAGAAAATTGCTGAATATTGGTAATTAGGTCCAAACTTTCGAATCCCGGCGAACGCGGTGGCTGAACACTGGTAGTTCTGTCCAACTTTCGAATCCCGGCGAACAAGCGGGCGCAGCCCGCTCAACTCGCATGCTTGCCAGGTAGAAAATTACTGAACACTGGTAGTTAGGTCCAACTTTCGAAACCCGGCGGACGCCGTAGATGAACACTGGTAGTTCTGTCCAACTTTCGAATCCCATGGAACAAGTGGGCCCAGCCCGCTCAGCTGGCGGGAATATTGGTAGATAGGTCCAACTTTCGAATCCCGGCGAACGCGGTGGCTGAACACTGGTAGTTCTGTCCAACTTTCGAATTCCGGGGAACAAGCGGGCGCAGCCCGCTCAACTGGTCAACGGCGTGGGTGTTTTCGACATTTTCCGGATGGGGAATATGTATGCAGTATCTTGGGGATGTGTACGAGAATGCGGATGCATACGCTAATAAAGCGGGCGCAGCCCGCTCAACTAGCATGCTTGCCAGCACGAAAATCGCTGAACACTGGTAGTTAGGTCGAACTTCCGAATCCCCGGGAGCGCGTGTGTGTTTTCGTGATTGCCGGCATGTGCAGCATATTGGATGCATAAGGGAAATAAGCGGGGGCAGCCCGCTAACCGGCGGGTTTGCAACATAGAAAATCTTAAACACTGGTAGTTCTGTCCAACTTTTGAATCCCAAGGAACAAGCGGGCCCAGCCCGCTCAGCTGGCGGGTTTGCTCGCTAGTATACTGATAAATTTTGTCTTAGGGAAGTTAAACTTTTTCACGCCGAACCCAAATATAAGTATAGAACCCGGAGAGCGCCTTAAAAGTTAGATTCCTTTATTTGTCGAAAATTAATTAATTAATTTTTTTCTTTTTTTAATTTGACATTGCCAAAACATGATTAATTTTGTCATTTGAAACATGTCTGTAATTGGAAGGAAAATTCTACAACCAGCGATTGGGAAAATAAAAGCCGGGTAAAGACCTCTAAGCCGGATAAGTGTGTGTGTATATATATATATTTACGAGTATATATATATATATATATATACATAATTTTTTTGTTCAAGTTTTTTTAAACTCTGGAACTAACTAAGGTATCAAATTTACTTTTAGGCGATTGCTTTTAGAATTTTACTCGTTTTGCTTATCTTTATATATATATATACATTTTTGGTATTGCCGATTGCAATAAAAAAGAAAGATGCTCAACTAGATGTTATAGCAGACCAGTATACAAAATTTCAAAGTTCTATGGGTAATCATTTTTGAGTTATGCGAGATACATACATATACACCTACGTACATATGTGCGTACAAACGTGACGAAAAAAACTTCCTTTTGATTCCCTTTTTTGTTCTTTTTTTTGGAAAATAGAGTTTTTTATGCTGTCCGTACTTACAGACATCACGCAAAAGCATCGTCCAAATTGATTCAGAAACATTCAAAGTGGATATTTTTGTTTATATGTTATACCCAAAATTTTATGTGATTACAAGACTTTCTTTATTTTGCACAGGGAGTTAAAATTTTGTTCTTTGCCAGATAAATGATACACTCATGGACAAAAAAATTAGCGCACCAAGAATGAGTCGTCAAAATGAAACGAAATTTTACATACGTAATGGCTACTTTGATATAAGTAAATGATAAGAAAATCAAAGAAAAAGGATAATTTATTTCAGAGAAAAAGGCAAAAGAACGGAGGAGTTAATACTCCGTTGGACCCCCTCTAGCGCGAATGCACGATGCGATACGATCGGGCATTGAGTCATACAAGTTCTGTATGATGTCTTGAGACATTTCGTTCCATATTTGCTGTAACCTTGCCTCTAGTTCGTTCAAACTCGTGGGATGCCCAACTCGTCGTCCCAAATAATCCCACATATGCTCTATTGGAGACAAATCTGGGGATTGGGCAGGTCAAGGAAGGGTAGTAATAGTGCGGAGACAGTCTTGTGACACTCTTGCCGTATGAGGCCGAGCATTGTCTTGTTGAAAAATGGCTCCTGGGAGCCGTTGCATGAGTGGCAACACATGTGGTTGCAGGATTTCATGAATATATCGCTGGGCTGTCATGGTGCCACGCAACAATACTAGGGGTGACCATGTATTGTAACCAGTGGCACCCCATACTATCACACCAGCTGTGGCCGACATGTGTCGTTGTAGAGCAAAGGCAGGATTGAGGCGTTCACCACGGGCTCTCCATACACGAACACTATTGTCATCACTGCCGAGATTGAATCTGGATTCGTCGCTAAAGACGACCTGGTTCCATTCCCCTGCAGTCCAGTTTCCTCGTGCTCGACACCACTCCAAACGAAGGCGTCGATGGGTGGGCATCAAGGGCAGCACACGTAATGGGCGCCGCGATAGCAACTGTCCTTCAGCCAGGCGCCTTCGTATGGTTCGAGAAGACACAGGGGCCCCTAGTGAAGGTGCTACCTGTGCCTGGATGGCGGCCGATGAAGCAGTTGGCTGCACGCGTGCATTTCTTACGATGTGGCGGTCTTCTCGACGACTGGTCTGTCGAGGGGGTCCTGAGCCTGGTCTTCGTGTACATGACATCTCTCGTGCCCACTGGTCCCAACACTTCCTCACAACACAATCAGAGCGGCCTAATTGACGAGCTCCTCGTCTAGCTGACCACCCAGCTTCCATCATCCCGACGATTCTCCCCCTCTCAAACTGCGACAACTGCTCATATTGTCTTCGAACACGGCATAATGGCATGTCTACCTCAGCTCTTCCTTTGTAAATGATTCAGCACACTCAAACAGGCTTTGGTGACCTGTTTTATACTCTACAAAGTACGACGTTCAACGCCCTCTACCGGCTATACGTAATGCGCAATCACGCTGAACTTCTAATCATTTGCATATCGCCCCGACATGTACCTTCATTGCAAATTTCGTTACGATCCCGCAATTGTTTCTTGGTGCGCTAATTTTTTTGTCCATGAGTGTATATAGCTTTAGAAACATCTTTTGTTCATTAAAATGATGATAAAGACTTTTATAAAAATTACCAGACGGATTTTTACATATTATACATATGCATTAATTATATATATTTTTATCAATTAGATAGATTATTAAAATAATTTTAAACTGAAATTGTCCGGCAAGGGCTTTTTGATGGCGATACGCAAGTCGATCGTTATTAGCAGACAATTCACGAGTAACCAGTGGAGATGTTTTAAATTTATATACATTTTAAAATTAAAATTGCCTAAATTCAGAGTGAAACTGTCCTGCTAAAGCAGTGAAATCAGAGTTTGAGATCTTAAATTCGATATTTTAGTTTTGAATGATAAACCTAAGAAGAAAGTTTATTCTACGTTTAAGTTTTCTTACTCGAACAGATGTATGTTTCAAATAGCAGAAATCTAATAATAATGGCAGTTTTAAATTAAATATTTTTCAACATTTTATGAAAATATTTCTTAATTTTGTGTCACATTAAAGTATGAAAACTGAACTGCATGGAGAAAAGTTGTTCAGTCATGAATAAACACTCATCTAAACTATTCAACTTCATAAACTAAAATTGTTTAGTTTTATAAAATGGTTAGAAAATTCAGTTTTCATCAAAGTATCCGAGAAATTACGTAACTTACTGTGGTACACAGAGCTTTAAAACATTTGATAATAATATTTGCGAGCTATATTATATGAAATGTATGTAATGTTTAATTTGAAGTTTAGAAAAATTGAATTCTAAAAAGCAAGACTGAGTACTGTAGCAAAAAAAAAAAAAGCTGCATTTATTTTCATCAGAATCTAATATACCTTAGGCTATCAATGCTCATTCAGTTTAAAGTATCACATCTGATACTCAGAGCTCATCTGATACCATTTCATGAAACCATTCAATAATTATTTGCGAGCTATATTATATGATATGGATGATACTTTAATTTCAAATTTAGAAAAATTGAATTCTAAAAAACAAGCCCGAGTAATGTACAAAGAAATGCTGCATTTATTTACATCAGCACCTATTAAACCTTAGGCTATCATTGCCCATTCAATTTAAAGTAAGTTATTCCGATTTAATAACAAAGTATTAGTCTGAATAAACTTGTATTCTTCATATATTAAGATGTATGTTAACGATACTGTGATAAGAAAATTACTCTTGAATATTGTTTCAGAGTTTTATTTATACAAAATTATTTAATAACGAGTTGAAACTCAATACCAAGAAACAGAGATATATGAACAATTTATTTAATTCTATAATGTTCCTGAGTCATGCTATCTACAATCTTAAACATTTCCGAAGACGATGTATGTTACGAAGGTTTATCTAAGCACGCATAGTAATTGTTCAATTAATTGTGATTCAACTAAAAAAAAATTCGCAGAATGTTTTAGGACTAAAATGCTTCTTCGTAATTTACATAAGTTTCAAAACCTGAGACAATAACATATTCAACTGCTTTTCTCATATGAATTTATACTGCAATAATGTTTCACAACAGAATTATAAGTGTTATTTTACGAAAGTACGAACAATTATTGTCCAATTTAATTGTGATTTAAGAGGTTAAAAAAAAAACTCCCACTGGGCTTTGGGCCTCAGGTGAATTTAATCATGTATTCCTTCTATTGTACTGTATATGTTCACTGCGAAAAAAAATGGTACAGTTCTATATCTCCCGTTCTACTGCACCGATTGATGAAATTCAAATTGCGTTTTTCATGTCTCGAAAGCGCGACTTAGGATATATATTATATAGATTTATATATAGCATTGCTCTAGCAAAGGTGTTTTGACACAAAATTAGACTTTTTCTGAAATGACATGCAAATTTTTTTCCATATTTCGATTCAACGACTCAAATTATGCCTATTAAATTTTGTAAAATTTGGTGCGAAATTTGCGGAGAAATTCAAAAATTTATCTTAGAGCAATTTTTTTCAGTTTGCGCAACTAATAATTCACTTCGCGAACTTCTTAATATATGGCAACCTATTTTTCTTTTCCTTTTCACATTGTGCACGGAGGAAAAAAAAGTCACATTGTTCCTATCTTTCAAATAATTTTAACAAAGGGCCTAAACCACATTTGGTGTTTTATAGCTTTCAACAAATATGCCAAATTTCAAAATGCGCCAATATATAAATTCACGTATATCTTCGGAAACTTTAAATAACAAATTGTAATTTTTTGCAGGTATACTTAGAAATACATCTACTTTAAGATGATGGTTAAATTTCATAGATTATAATTCAAAATTTCTTTCGAAAAATTTATAAAAATTATTTAAAAATACAAATTTAAAAAATAAATCATAAAATATGGGCGAATTTTATTTGCAATGAAGCTAAATTTCTGAATGTGAAAGGAAGAATCAAATATGTTTAATAAAAAAGAGAGATTAATAAATATGTAACAAATTTAATTAACACTGAGGAAATAAAATTTTTAGAGATAGTTTTTAAAACATTACTCGTGCGATTTTTGCAAAACTTGGCAGTTTCGCATAATTTGAGTCGTAGAATCGAAATATGAAAAAAATTGGATCAATCGACCCAGTAGAATGGGAGATATAGAACTGTCCTTTTTGTTTTCTCGCATTGTACAATGCATAAAATTCTTTTCCGGTGTAGCAGTTATAATGACAGCAGTTTAAGTTTTACAAATAAAAAATAATTTCTTCGTTTAAGTATGAAAAAACGTAATGTTTTATTATTTAGTTTAACAGAAATAAAATATTTTATTTTTGTACTATAAAAATAATCATTTTCTTTTGCGAATATTCTCGATCTGTAACTGACAGTATGTCCATAACTGGCTGCTGTAACTGCCAGGTAATCAGAAGATGCATGGTTCGAACACCGGTGAAGACATAGCTGATTTTTTGCGTCTTTTTCTCCAGATGACTTAATAGCTCTGCAGTATGATAAGGTCCTTACATACATTACTGTGAAAAGTTATTTAGCCCTACAACCGTTCCCTTTCCAATCCAGTTACAAGTCCCCTCAAACAAAGTGAGCAAAAATCTAGTGTTTTGTTGTTTCTAAAGATATAAGCAAAAGTGGTGCAAAGGTAGTGCAGCAGTTACCATAAACTGCATGGCAAAAAAATTAAGCATTCCAAGGTCTCAAAGAACCTACTAAATCACGTTAAATGATAATAAAATAAAAAAGGTAAGATAAAACACATTTTATATAAAAAATGGCGTTTTACACTGTCGATTGGATTGCAAAGTTGGGAAACCAGCAAACACATTGGAAAACCAGTTGATTGCAGTGACGAGATTGCATTCAATTTGAATCATCGGGGATTTGATAGGAAAAGATAAAAGGCTGGAAGAGGAAACTTAAATTCGATAGTGTTGGAGGAGGGCAAAAATCGATTTTATCGTCTTTTATAAATGTCAGGTTATTCTAATTAAGTTTTTGTATGCCTACTTTTTTCGATGCTGAAAATCGAAGCTTGTTTTCAGCTATGGCTGATGTTAAAAGCTTACAATATGACAGTATGCTATATGTTTAGTTCAGTATTGTTGCGAAAAATTCGGTGGTTGCGCCTGTATGTAAGCTTTCCGGCATAGCACTAGGGTTGCCATAAAATAGTGTATGGTAGGGTTGCCAGATTGGCGACTTTATCGCCCATTTGGCGACCAAATTGGCGATATCCCATGGTCCAATCGGGAAGCTTTTAGAATAACTTCCTGTCGAGATATTTCTCGAAACGTGTCGAACTTAAAGAAAAGCTATATAAACCCTTGCGTTTCTGAGAGTAGTAGTTGCGAGAGATTGTGAAGTGTTGCGAGCAGTGTGATTAGTTGTGAGAATAGCTGCTACGCGAGAGTTGGTGAACGGAAAGCGATCGAGATAGTGCTTTGCCGTGAAGCTAACTTTACAGTATAGCTTGACAGTGTATTGGTGATTGTTCCACGGTGTTTATTATAAGTTGGGCCCACCAGCGGCCGAGCGGTAAAGACGCTGAACACTGGTAGTTCGGTCCGAGGTTCGAATCCAGCGAACGGGCTGGCTGCATGGGCGTTTTCGTGGTTTTCCCCATGTGTAACGTGTATACGAGCCAGTTTCCCTTAGAAAGTCCTCCACGAAGGCATCCCTCCCTTTAGGCAGATAGCCCTCGTGTGCTTTGCCATAATTGAATAAACTAACTAACTAACTTTATTATAAGTTTAGTGTTGCCGTGAAGCTACCTTTACAGTTACAGCCTGAAGCTGTGTTGCTGATTGTTTCAGCGTATTTATTGTAGATTTTCGACGCTTTTAAAGGTAATTTTGGAACTGTGCTATAAATAGTGATTCCTGTAAATAAATTGTGCTTTTCATTGTTCTGCATCGTGTTTTCATCGGATACTCTCAAATCTACGAACCCGTAAAACGCAACAGTATGATGTATTATTTTTTTATGACGCAGATCTATGCAGATTTTGTTTTTGCATAATAAATTTGGGCTCCTGCATGAATTCACGTATGAAAAAAAAAACAAGGAGTGATGTATTCACTTTCGCAGCTTCTTTGGTGAAAACACTTTTTTTAAGGATTTCTTTCTTTAAATTGAAAAGATACGTAAAAACTCGAAGCGCATCAAGTTAAAGTTGGTAAAGAAAGAATATCTATGCACTTAGCCTACGTACAGATATCCCTCGTTCTAAGAAACTTTGAAGGCTTGGATGGGCTGCAATCGTATATAAAAGCGATACTCAGAGTTCTAGACTGTTGTTTCTACTATGTTTAAAAATGTTTCTAAAGAAGTTGTAAGGTATATTTTAATTTTTTACAGTTATTTTTTAAGTTAACGCATCTGTCCTCTCTTACATAACTTCAATTTACAACTCCCTACGAGAATGAGTTTTTAGAATCGCGTTAAATGCAAATTAGAAGGAGAATAATGTTTAAGTCAGGTTCAACTGACTTGACAGAGAGAGTCAAGATTCCTGAATAGCGCGCGTTTGCCTTTGGGCTACATCTCTGTAAGCTGTGACTACGCTCGGTGCGTATTCCAGAGGTTCGATTCCCGGCGAGGGCATTGCTCATTTTCACATCGCCTGCTTTCAAAAAATACCTACTGTCTCTACAAAGTTATTGCAAATGCATATACTACGCTTACCACTTCCTTATCAGTATGATAACGCTCTATGAACTTCTGCAGCTTTCGAAATATTGCAAAATTTTGCTTATCAGATAATTAGGAACAGCTTTTTTTTGTCTTGTATTTTGAAGTTATTTCTTCCAATGCATTTTCTGAATTTTGGACATTTATTGCTGTTCGTATCTCGATAAACTTCTCGTCATCCAAAGCATTTTTCGTTCGGAAAGTTAGTTCGTGAACCAAAGACGTTTTCTTTTGGTAAGATTCAGTCCCACTTAGTCCGGATAGATAGAATTCTATGCATATTTAAGAATACAATATTCATTTATTTAAATTAATAATTGGGGCTCTACAGGCTTTAAGAAAACTTTAAATAATCGAACAGTCTGCCGTCTTATTTTGTCTGGATGGCTGGAGTTCTAAACGAATTAAGGAACATTTCGGATATACAGAAGGACTGCACTCCTGTTTAGTATAACTCTATTCCAAGTTTCGTATCACAGCAATTTGGGTTGTTTAGTTTGTAGAGACATTAGGATTTTTTTTGAAGCAGGAGATATTGAAAAATGAGCAACGTCTTCCCCGGGACTCAAACCACGGACCTTTGGAATACGCGCCCACTGACCACTACACCACGAAGGCATGCGAAGAAGGCGGGAGAAATACCTTATAAGTTTAATTTTGGATAAGCTGCAGTTCTGATATAATGTACTTTATAAATTTTAGAAAACGTTACTAATTTAGAATTTTCAATTGTGAAATTAAATAAAATGTAGCAATCTAATCCTTCAGATTTCAACCTAATGCTGAGAGGTATAAATTTACATTTTTAAAAACTTAAACAACAAAAAACACTTACAATTAGAGAAATTGTCACAGGTATGAACAAGTAACATGTTAAATAATATGAACGCAAATAAGATTCGTTGAACAATGTTCAGTCTGTGTCACAAACTGCCATTCTAACGAGCTTTGAGTAGCTCGCAGCAAATATGACTGATCGTAGAGGATTGGCTGAGGTTATTTAAATACTGCAAAGCCAAGAAGGCTATCTGCCTAAGATAAGGAATGCTTTCGTAAAAGACCTTCTGAGGGAAACTGGTTCATATTCACTTTACACATGGAGAAAAACCATGCAAACCAATCATGCAGCTAGCCCGTTGACCTGGGTTCGAACCAAAACCAGGTCGAACTATAAGTATTCACAGCTTTTAATCACTCGGCTGCTGGTGGGGCCGAAAAGGGTTGGACTGCATATGTTATGTCATGGGGCGCAAGAATTGCCCATGAGTAGGGACTCTTCATAGACAACTTTCTAAGGGAAACTGACTCGTATTCATGTTACGTATAAGAAAAATCGGAAAACTTTCATGCTACCAGCCGGTTTCTCTGGGTTTCGAGCCTGCCCGAACTATCAGTGTTCAATGATTTTACCGCTGGATTGTTTGTGGGCTGCGTTTATAAATGACTTTTTGTGTTCCTCAATGAATGTTGTTCTTGGAATACACGAGCGATGTTTCCAAGTTGTAAGAATTTAGGTGAAATGTTTTATTTCGTCAATTTTCATCAATATTTAAATGCAGTTTTTGAACATAATCCCCATTTAATTAATATACTTATCCCAAAATAAAAATAATTTTTGTTAGGCCTTTCTCAAAGAACGTTTTCCATGTCTTCTCTCCACCTATTTGTAGCATGGTTAACCCTCAAGTTGAATACCTATAGCGCTATTGTTTTCTAAAGTGGTAAACAAGCGGAGTGTGAGCAATCGTGGCTCATGAACTCGAGAAATTTCTAAGCAAATATCATATACCAGACGAAACTCTTACGTCAAGTCTTAACGTCCAGAAGAGTCTTAACGTCCAGAACAGGCTTAACGCCCAGATAGGATGTATACCAAGTTGGATTTATTTTAAAACAGATGTATACCGAGGTATCACTGCGCTTACCACGCTTGAAAAAAATTGTTGAATTCATTCAAAACGCATAGAACACTTCTCTAAAATTCAAATTTAATTTTGCCTGATTTTAAATTTGGTGTACTTCTGTAGCTTCTGACTTTTTCAAACGATGTCCTCCACTGTTACTAACCTTGAAGGGCAATCTTTGTTTGGAATGCTATTACTTTTCAAAACTGTCTGCTAACTGCTAATTTGTATACTTTTTATTTTAAATATGTTTTGAAAATATTTCTTTGACTGGGTTAAAGGTCTTATGATGTTTCAAAAGCTCACTCATTTGCAGTATGAAGAAAAACGACACCATTTATGACATTTTAAAAGATCGAATATCAAACTTTGCAGCGAATTTGACCTTCACAAATCGTCTGGAGCACAATTTTGAGACATCACTGTCAAATAGTGGATTTAAAATGTAAAAAAAGAGATAAAGAAAGAAAAGAATATCTGAAGGGTTTCAGATTTTAAATTACGCCCAAAGGGGCGCTCTTTGAACGTTTTGTGTGTTACCTTTATTTATTAAATATCATGTTCTATGCACTCAAACCATAAAATTCAGTTCAATAACAATATCGCAAAATAATTTTAAAATGAGCATATCTTTAGAATTTCCGATTAAAGTCTTGGGCGCTGGAGATTTTTTTTTTGTACAATGTTGCCATTGCTCCCTTTGAAATCTTTTAGTTTTTAATCAAAAATTCGTTGAAGTTTTACAAAATATGAAATTGATAAAAAAACAAATTTCAAATTCAAATTAGGGCTTCCACATGCCTATATTCTATGGAAGATTACGTTATTCAAATTTTGGTGGCTCTAGGTACCATTGGTTTTTCACAATGCGAGAAACATACATACATTCATGCAGATTCTTCATTATTTAATTTCTTTAAATATAATACAGGGATCTGATATTTGGTGGCAACAGTTTGAAAAGTGATTCGCTGTTTATAGTTTTGAACGCAAAATGCCAAAACGAAATTAATAGTTCTTCGGAGCAAATTACTTCTTTGGACTAAAAAAATGGCACGGCTAATTAAATTTAATATACTTGAGGAAAGTGTGAGAAAAATATTTCTGGATGTCATGGTTGCAAAATATTTTATTTTTATAAAGAAATTACAAACCTTTGAAATTACATTTTTAATTCTTATTATCAGAATTAATTAATTATTTTAACGCAAGCATATATCCAGTTTATAATTTGATATTTTTAATAAGAACTTTACCTCAGAAAAAAGCTAAATATTACACAAACGATTTGCGAATAAATATGAATATTTCGAGGCAATACAACAAATTTTTAATACCGTGCAGTGCAATGTTTTTTTTGTAATACTGATTCTTCAGAAATAAAGTTTTCGAATACCAGATAGATTTAGCAAACCCAATCAATATTTATAAATAGCTATGACTAGAACGCCTTTCCTGACTTCTCGCGATTTTCCCGGCATCCCGCTGAATTTTTAATTTCCGGAATTCCCGGATATCTCCAGAAGCCTCATTTTGGGAAATCTTCAGGGAACAATTTTCTAGAGAAAGACTTTCTTATTCTATTATATCTAAATATGTATTCATTTTTTTGGAGAAGGAAAAACGTTATAGAATCAAATTCGCTTAATAGAATAATCATTTTATGAAAAGAAAATTACCATTAAGTAGGATATTCCATTGTCCAAGATCTCTCCTGAAGTCTCAAGTGAATAAAGTCAATCCTGTAACAAATCCTAATTAAGATCTCTCATGATAAAATCACAAGAAATGAAATAAACTGTGAACGAAAATAGAAAATTTAAGAATTAGATAAAAATTGACTTTACATTAAGTACCTGTGAATACAATCGATAATTTTCTTGGTTTTCGAATTTCATTAAGTATGTTTTAATCACAGCAGTTATAATTACTTTCAATAATTAAATAAAACTTAATTTATCCATATCAAAATTTGATTGCAACTGGCTTTTAAACTAACATGAGTTATTAGTAGGAAATCAACATTACGAGATATAGCTATAAATTACTAAAAATCAATTTTGCCGAGTCGTTGAGGTTGTAGAAAGAAATTGGAATACAATTATCTTACTAAAAAGAGCATAATTTTGTATACAGATTTTCACAAAGTGAGGGTTTACAATACTTGTATTTTAATGAAACTCAAAATATACATTTTTATTTCGAAATTAGAGTGAAATACACTAAGATATTATCGATACCATTTATTAAGTTGTAAACAAAGTGATATTAAGTGGTGCAGATGTTTTACTAGCGAAAGAGCGGTAGATAGTGAATGAAGCTCAGACTTTAGTCTAAACAGCAGAAGAAAAAAGATAATGCTGCTATTGATTGAGCTTTATGAACCAAACAATACGGCCGCATGGAAAATTTTATTTTTATTTTTAATTTTTATTTTTATAAGAGAGCAAAACAAAAACTCGCCGCCATGAAATCATTCCACTTGACTTTTGGCTCTAATTTGTCAGTTCAATAAAATGATCTATCGTCTGTAAATATCAAAGTGATCTTTGTAAGCACCGCTTTCAAAGAACAACCGGATGTAAGAGTGGACCATTATCTTAAGTACAGTATGATTTACTAAATTAAGATTCTTGGCGCCTTATAAGAACAAAGAAAAAACTCATGCAAGATTAGTCAATATAATGATCAAAGATCATTCATATTTAATGACCTCATTCCAGAAACGGCACTAGACTTTTTAAAACTTGCACGGTAAATAAATTCCTTTTCATATCATTATTCCTTTTTTACTGGGGAAATTTATATAATAAAAATATACTGTTGCTACAAAACATTGAGTTAAATCTCGAAGAACCAATAAGTATTTGGGTAGCAGACTGCCTGACTGTAAGCCTTTTCTTCAAACTGTCTACTCGTGCACGTACGTACATTAATGTACATTCATATATCAGATTTAACATCTGCTTAAAATCTTTTCTGGACATATTTTTTGTAGGAAAGAAGAAAACGGAAATGGTAGCATTACGAATCGATAATTTTGATGTAATATCTTTCAAACTGTATTATTTTTTAACAACAAGGGGTAAAAACAAATTAACCTTTCGAAAATCGATTTTTAGTTTTAATTTAAAAAAATAAAGTGAGCATTGTTGATTCCAAAAATATATAACATGTTCAGAATTGTAGTTGACTAAAGGCCAACAAATTGAGATAAAAGATGTAAATTTAGGAACACGCGCTTTATAGAGACAATTTTCAAGAAGTACCTGTTATATATGTCTTTTGAATGACACTTACCAGCATTTTTTCGTAATTATTATGTTCTATTTATAAAATTAAAATAAAATAAGTGCAATAAATTAAGATAAAAGACGTAAATTTAGGTACACATTCTTTTTTGAGACAGTTTTATGTCTTTAAATGAGACTTACCAGTATTTTTCGTAAATGTTCTGTTCTGTTTATAAAATTAAGATAAAATAAGTATAAGAAATTAAGATACAAGATGTATATTGTTGCGTTTATCGGGTTCGTGGATTTGAGAGTATCCGATGAAAACACGATGCAGAACAATAAAAAGCACAATTTATTTACAAGAATCACTATTTACAGCACAGTTTCAAAATTACCCTTAAAAGCGTCGAAATCTACAATAAATACGCTGAAACAATCAGCAACACAGCTTCAGGCTGTAACTGTAAAGGTGGCTTCACGGCAACACTAAACTTATAATAAACACCGTGGAACAATCACCAATACACTGTCAAGCTACACTGTAAAGGTAGCTTCACGGCAAAGCAATATCTCGATCGCTTTCCGTTCACAAAACTCTTGCGTAGCTTAGTAATCACAGTCAGCAGCTATTCTCGCAATTCTCACAATAAATCACACTCTTAATCACACTGCTCACAACTAACTTCACAATACTTCACAATCTAGCAATCTGCCTGCTCTGAGAAACGCAAGGGTTTATATAGCTTTTCTTTAAGTTCCACACGTTTCGAGAAATATCTCGACAGGAAGTTATTCTAGAAGCTTCCCGATTGGACCATGGGATATCGCCAATTTGGTCGCCAAATGGGCGATAAAGTCGCCAATCTGGCAGCCCTACCATACACTATTAATATTTAAGCATACATGCTTTTTTTTTAGAGACAATTTTCAAGAATTATCTGTTATATATATATATATCTTTTGAATGAGACCTACCTACTACATTGTTTCATAATCATTATATTCTGTTTATAAAATTAAGGTAAAATAAGTATAATAAATTAAGATAAAAGATGTAAATTTTGGCAAACACGCTTCTTTTTTTTGAGACAATTTTAAAGAAGTATCTATTATACATGTCTTTTGAATGAGAATTACCAGTACTTTTTGTAATTATTATGTTATTTTTTGTAATTATTATGTTATGTTTATAAAATTAAGATAAAATAAGTGTAACAAATTGAGATAAAAGATATAAATTTAGGCACACACGTTTCTTTTTTGAGACAATTTTCAAGAAGTATTCGTTATATACGTCTTTAAATGAGATTTAGAAATATTTTTTGTAATTAACATGCTTTGTTTATAAAATTAAAATAATATAAGTATAATAAATTAAGATGAAAGATATAAATTTAGGCACACAAGCTTCGTTTTTAGAGAAAACTTTCAAGAGGTATCTGCTAAATGTCTTTTGAATGCGACTTATTAATAGTTTTCGTAACTATTATGTTTTGTTTAAGTCAGCAGTATTATGCGTAAGCATTTCTATTCAGAATTAGGTGTTATAGCAATAAAAATACTTTTCAAAATTCTGAATTCGAATGAGCCTTTACATAAGCATATGCATGGGTGGACTGATTGGAGAGGGGATAGAGTTATATATTTTAAAAGTTTTTTTTTTAAATGAAGTGATGAAAATTTGAAAGGTTGATACCATTGTATAGTAATACACGTTAGAAGCTTTGAAAAATTGACAAATTTCTTACTGGAAAGTTGAAACAATGTTTTATAAAATCACTGAGGAAGCAGTTATCTTTAAATATAGGGTAAAATGAAACGTGGAGCTATAGAGTAACTATCAGAACGTGATTATGGGGCAAAAAAGTTAAAAAGCTTTTGAAATATAGTTACTAGAACGATTCTTTTCGTTTTCTGCATTTTTCTCGATACGAATTTTTTGAACATTTAGGTACATTTTTTAGAAAATTCTGACCATCAAACTTTTACATTTTCTTTTATCATGTTGTTTAGTTAAATGAATTGAGCGAACGTATTTAAATTTTTCTTTAAGAAGAAATAAATTATTTAAGTTTAACTAACCAGTAGTTCTTTTATGTTAATTGCCTTTACTCTTATTCTCACTTTCCATTTGCCTGGCAGAATATCAATTTATAGTTCGCGCGTATTTAAATCAGGTAGAAAGAGGTAGTATTTAAAGGAAGGTTTTTGGGGGGGGGTAGAATCAGAGTGTGTGCCTCCTGATTAAAGCCACGCTTGCTGCTCGATTTTCTTGAGAGCTGGTTATCTGCGGCGTTACTTTATTCTCTTCATTAGGCTTGTCACTCCGATACTAGGTCTGAGCCACCTTGCGTGTTTTGTGTCTGTATAGCCCTTTGGCTAACAGATTTATTTACTTTGTCTAACTTAAATTTTATGTTTTGAGTTAATGTTGGCTGGTTCTGTAAGCATGAGCAGTTACACTTTTACCTGAGTTAAATAAAAGGGTCTTTTACACCCTCTCCGCATGTCTGTTGTAATTTCAGAGGTATTAATGTCTGATGTAATTTTCGAAAGTTTTCATAGAGTTGTTACCAAAAAAGGACCTGCTGTTTCCTCTCTCAAAACTGGTGGAACTGCTCAGTTAATGAGGCGGGACAACAACCAATTGGTTTTACAAGCAAAGGAGAATTTCTGGTTCTTCCCCACATCTACCCGTACCTGTGATTATTTATTTGTAAAAGAAATGCTATCCTAATCTCTTGTCACGCAGCGTCCCACGCCGTACATTCATTTTTGGGATGTCCTCGTTCAATTCCTTGTGAAATGAGGATTTTCGGATCCCCAGATCCTCAAATTATGTATATTTTAAATCAAAACAAATTGTTAGGAAAAATCTTTAATTTACGTGTAATAACACCACAAAAATTTAAAGAACTACAAATCCTACTATTACTTTTCACAGGATACGTTGTTTATATTTATTAATTTTTCATGATAAAAAATTACAAAGAAGCTTCCTGCTCAGGGAAAAATATATTTGTGAACTAATACAGTGTCTCACAAAAGTGATGGGACACTTGTGCATAACAAAGCACCGTAATAAAATAAATTAAAAAAACATGTACAAATTTTTTGTGGGTGTGTTTCATACTTAAATTTAGTAACAATTATTACATAACATACATTTTCTCAAAATATTAAAATATTAATTTAATAAAAATACAATTGTTTAGAACGGAGCAAAAAATGGCTCACATAAGTGATGGGACACTTACTTTTCCACCAAATAATTATCCAAAAATTTTACTTTTTAAAAGGTTTTAATATTTTATTGGATTTCCTTTTACTTTTAAAACATGATTTAATCTTCTTGGGATGGATTCGAATAATGTTTTTGTGATTTCTGGAGTGATTGTACCCCATTCTTCTTGAAGCACCGATTTTAATTGTTGTTTTGAAGAAATGGTGTGTTTGCGAATTCTTGATTCCAATTCTTGCCAAATATTCTCTATGGGAT
>KK119356.1:416923-429280 GCA_000611955.2 Stegodyphus mimosarum | reverse complement strand
GATTTTTGTTGCATAGTCTAATGGTGTCCCATCACTTATGTGAGCCATTTTTTGCTCCGTTCTAAACAATTGTATTTTTATTAAATTAATATTTTAATATTTTGAGAAAATGCATGTTATGTAATAATTGTTACTAAATTTAAGTATGAAACACACCCACAAAAAATTTGTACATGTTTTTTTAATTTATTTTATTACGGTGTCCTTTTGTAAAGCACAAGTGTCCCATCACTTTTGTGAGACATTGTAAATCATAAAAGGTTTTTTTTTTGAGTAATCTCATCTTTTAGCTAGGAAGAAAAAAACCTACTGAGTTTATAAAAGCATAAATTAAGTTCTACAGACCGAAAATATTGAATCCCAAGATTTAAAATCTATAAAATTGACAACGTTTGATCAAAATATTAGTAAAAAATTTTTAAGCCAATTTTACTAAGTCATCGTCAGAGTCATGCGCATTCGGTTCGTCATTAAGCTTTTTTCTGTTTTGTGATGCCATAAAAGGCTCGTTTGTACTTCTAAACAGACGATATTTGTACGGATAATAAAAACCTTTACAGAAGCGGCAGCTGCTCGATATCGACTTTCAAGGTCAATATCACAAGCGCTTATTGCTTCCAAGCCCATGCAAATAGCACCACTTGGGCGCTATGAAAGACTAATTTGTCAGACGATACTCCTTAATAAATAGCGTGGTAATTCTGGAGACAAGAAAAGAAAATCATCCTGGCAATGTTCCAAAGCGTATCTCTTTGCCTTCACAATTAGAAAGTGGTATTTAAATATGACTTTTTGTTTGGTTTTCTAGGCCCCATTCATGTTTCAAGTTCTTAAATAAACTATGTTTCATATTTTAGGCTACTGGAATTTAGTCCTTGTGCTTTGGGATCGATGAAATGAACCTACGTGATAGCATAATGCAGTCATTTATTACTTGAGAATTTAGCCCATTTTTTACGTCACTTCTTAGAAAATAAATTTCTCTATAAATTGTATTCTAAATAAGAACTTTCCAGACTACACATGAAGGTCAAAAAATTCATAAGGGCGATAAATTATATCTTGCTTTACATTTATTTGCAAAGATGCTGACTTTTATTCTAATTTATTTGGCATGTAATTTCATATGCACGGAATGGTACAAAATGAAATGGATTACAAGGTTAGAGACGCAAAAGCCTTCAGGTTTTATAAGCTTTTATAGTGGCTCACATTTGTTTTTTGAACTTTTTTTTTTTAGATTTATTTGCAAAATCAGTTACTAAATGTAAGCAAAATGATTTTTTTCTTATTTTGTTTTCACACATAGTATTGATTACCTATTTTAAAACCTGAATGTTTTGAAAAAAAAAAATATTCAAACCGTGCTTGGTAAAAAAAAAAAGAAAATATTTTTTCAAAGGGCTCTGTAAATGAACTCACGTAAGTATTCATATACTTTGAATAAACAGATTATATTTAATAAAAACATGAAAATAACAGAATTTTCAATATTTCATTGGACATCCTTTAGCCAAAATTACACTTTTCATGCGATTTCACATGGATTCAAGTAATGTTTTCGAATTAAAATGTTCTCTTTCTTCCATTCCTAAGTAAGAATTGTTTTTAGTAGAGCTCTCGAAGAATTATCACGTTTCTTCATTCTTTCCTCCAACTGACTCCTTGCATGTTCGATAGAATTTAAGTCCGGAGAATAGGGAGATGCGTTGATGACTTCAGATACCTCAAGCTAACATTTAGGTTTGTGTGTTTAGGACAGTTATCCTGAAAAAACTTGGAATATATTTTGTCTCCTAAATTGCAAATGCTTTCCGATTTTCACTAAGAATAATTATATATTCATGCTAATCCATATTATTTTCTACAAAAACTAAATTTCTTATTCCAAAGACAGGGAAGCATCAGCTAGGCAACTAGTTTACCGAATTGAATTATTAATTCGGTTTTTGCCATACATTAATTCGTCTATCAGACTCAAATATATTAAATTTTGATCTTACTGTAAATAGAGCATTGTTGCAATGCGATAAAGATTTGCTTACTGTAGATTTTGCGAATGGCAGGCTTATTTTCCTTGCTTTGTTGCTGACGAAGAATGTCTTTTTTGTTGATCGCTCATTCTATACATGCGGCTTAAACGATTCTTCTCAAAGCTTTAGGGTAACCTTACATTGCAAACCAATCTTCTAAACATTTTGATGCACTAAATTTTGGGTCTTATTTGACATTTTGTAGAAAAAAAATCTGCGACTGCAAAAAAGAATTTTTTTTAGATATTTCGAATATATATATATTTTAACAGCCGGGCGCATTATAGACGTGCGCCACTACAGGGGCCGGAAGTGGTAACCATTTCATTATGGAAGTACCTCACAGGTGGCCACCGCTGCCTCCTGTGAAGGGACGAACAATTACAACCATGCTTTCTCCTGGATTCGAACTCGAGCCCATCGCTACTGCTGTCAGGCTCACTGACCACTATACCGGCTGGGCGGAAAGTATTTCGAATATTTTTAACGTTTTTAAGAGAGCGAATTATTAAATTTCTAACAGAAACGGTAGCTAATTTGTAGGGCCTTGCCATGTTCACATCGGGTATGGAAACGTTAATATATTTCTCTAAGCAAGTAATAATTTCCAAATGCAGACGAATAATTCTTGTGATATGTTTCAATTTAAAATAAAAAAAATATGAAGAAACGATGTCTACCTAAGTATTTCAACAAATTCGTAGTATCTGAATTATTACGTGAGTTACTGATTAATACTTTTTGAACAAATTATTTTATTACAAAAAATATTTTGAATGATACTTATTTTACAACCAGCAAAGCTTAAAATAAAGAAAAAGTAATATATTAGAAAATATCTGAAAACTATGTTTCAATATTTAGTACAAGATCTATGCAAATATATTTAAAAAATGCAAATGCCCGAAAACAAAGTTGGTACACAGTTGGTAGATGAAAATATAATGTGGCAAAGGTATTTTGTGTTTGATGTTTAAGTGATTTCGCACATATCTGTATTTAACGAACAAACTAAAGATATCAAAGTTTTACTGTTTGCACCATCAATTAGAACGAAAAGTATTCTTTTCAAGGAACTTGCATAAAAACTGTAACTTAATTTCTGAATTTTTGAGGAATGTTTGAAAATTGCTCGATTTTTCAGACCATTCGACGTTTCTGATTTTAAAATTTCAAAGCCGAAAATTGTACCGGATATGAAGTTTTTAATTTTCCACAGAATATAAAACAAGCTTTTAGTGTAATGACAAGTATAATAAAAAATATCAATCGAGAGATTTTCAACGTTCTTTTAAAAATTATGTGCTGTAGTCTGTAGCAGCAGTTTCGGCTGAAATAGCGTTTCTAGCAGAAAAAATTCCTCTTGAGTTAAGTATCTTGGTGCATTTAATGACAAATAACGATATTCGTTTTTCCATCTCAGCTTCACATAAAATGTTCATTGTAAAATTGGTATTACATCCAATTTCCGAAGCTGAATTATTCAAAAGTAATCGGTTGGTCAGTCACATTTCTTTATTCCATTATTTGCTTGTAATTTACTGGTTGTGGTTTAATAATAACTAAAACTTTCATCACTGGTAACGTGTAATTGAGACTAAAAAGCATAAACTAAAACAAAATCAAAGAAAAAGCTTTTATAAAATAGGTTTTTATTTAAAACAGATATGATAATTAAAGCAGGAAAACAATTTTAAATATAGTTTAACGAGAATAATAGATTAAATAATTCTATTTATAGAATTCGTTTACAATTCTGTACTGCGAATAATAAAAAGCATGAGGTGCCTAAATAACGAAATCTATTAATTTAATTACATTGTATAATGTATAAGACATTATCTTTTAAATTTATCCGGGGAACTTGAAAATTTTACTTGAAAATAAATTGAAAAAATGAATATCGTAAATTCATCCCTAAGTGCGCTAGATGGCAAACTTCGTCAATACAAGATGGCAAATCAAAAGGAATTTTGATGATAAAAACATTTTTTTTTCTCGTCTGCTTCAGATGCAACAGATTTTATACCGCGAGAAATAAAAGCTTGCTTTTATAAATTTTTAAAGTTAATTAAAAATGCAATTCGATTTCTTTATTTAGAAGCCAACGTTTATTTTGTTTTTTAGCCAACGTAACATAAAATTACAGGGGAAGTTTTTAAACAAAATTATTTAATCTCTTGTTGCTCTCAAAGTATATGATCGATTATTTTTCTCTTTTTACTTCATTAGTAATTTTCTGAGTTTTAAATAAAAGCTTATTTTACGAAAACTGTATAAAACTTTATCAAACTTTATAATATCAAATTTTTCAAATGAAATAAAATTTTTCGGCAATGAATGACTGTTATTCTTAATATAAATTGTTTCGTCAAATGGTCGAAAAACAACCAGCCATTTTGTCAAGAAATCAGAAATTATATTAAAAATCTCACATAAATTTCATTAAAAAAATTTTAACCGCTCTATCCGACTGTGCAAACAACAGACTGCTAAGATGTTTAGTGCGTTCTTTAAACGAAGATATCTGGGGAAAATCGTTTGAACACTAAATTAAAAAATCTGATGTATACACCACATGACTTCATGGTACGGAATATTAAATTATACACAGTTTTCCTGCATTTCTTTTAAACATATTGAATTAAGACTTAATTTTGAATTAAATCTACTTCGTCGATAGCGCGTAAACCACAATAGACAAACTGCACTCGTTAAAGTTCACTATATTTACACTCATGTCCATAAATTAAAGATAATTCGGAGTCACGCGGAAATCGAATTCTAAAATAAATATATCACCTGTAAAATCACTACACACATCTTCAAGAATCATATGCAAATTTCAGGAAGTAACCAGATGACACCGATGGTTCGTCACAATGACGAGAGTGTAAGAGAGTGATACATAAGGAATACAGGCAAAGAAGTAAAATTGTTCGCAGGTACTTTATAAGCATTTCAGTGCAATAACCGAATAGTTATGACACAAAGGACGCATTTGGATGATTTTTTAACGGTAGAATTATCGACCGTCTGGAATGTGGCTTACCCAACTGGAAGTATCAGACGAACTTGGAATTACCCAGAGTGTCATCTCCAGGCTTTGGCAACGATTCCAAGATGATGGTAATGTGAGTAGACGTTACAGCACAGGTCGCCCCAGAGTTACAACGCCGAATGAGAACCGGTGTTTGGAAGTTACTGCCAAAAGAAACAGGCGGAGCACAGCCTCAGACCTGTGTCGTCAGCTCTCTTCAGCCACTGGTACGACAATTTCAAGGCAGACCGTGTACAGACACTTAGGGCAGATTGGTCTATATGCTCGTAGACGTGTCAGATGCGTTCCACTTACTGCAACTGACTGTCGCCTGCGCTTAGTCTGGAGTAGAGAGCATGCATTGTGGACTTGTGTGATGTTTTCCGACGAGTATAGGTTTAGCTTGCAGTCTGATTTTCGCCGGACTTTCATATGGAGAGCTCCAGGTACCCGTTACCACCAAGAAAACGTCATTGAACGACACCGTTACGGTGGTGCAGGAGTGCTCGTTTGAGGTGGAATTATTCTGGGTTCCAGAACTGACCTGCATGTTCAAATTGGAACCATGACAAGCCAAATCTATCGGGACGTCATTCTGGAACAATATGTACGTTTGTTTTGGGGCGCCATGGGCGCACAATTTGTTTTTATGGATGACAACGTCCGTCCTCACCGTGGAAACATCGTAAGCGAATGCCTTCAATCGGAGGATATCACCCGTATGGTCTGGCCAGCATTCTCACCGGACTTGAATCCAATAGAGCACATGTGGGACATGCTTGGTCGACGAGTTGCAGCCCGTCAACCTCCTCCTATATGTCTACCGGAACTTAGGAGAGCATTGCTTTTTGAGTGGTGTAATATCCCCCAAGATCAGATCGATAATTTGATACTCAGCATGCCTAGGCGATGTACGGACTGTATTGCATCGTCTGGGAGACATACAATGTATTAACAATCATACCTACCATGTAATATTGGTTTTTTGTAAATAGGTTTTTTTTGTAATTTGCTCCAGGGAGAAAAAATCGCTAATTGTTTTAATACTATCAAACATATAGCATCGTTTTTTGTTCTTTACCTTTTGTTTAATAAATAAGCTTTACAAATAAGTCAAATTTGTTTTGCTTCTAACTCTTCCTTTGCCTGATTTTGCATTATCCTTAATTTATGGACATAATTGTATTTACTATAGCCACACTTCGGCGGTAGGTTCACTTAACAGCATTAATCTCATTTATTTTATAAACCAGAGTGTGCAAACATTATATCATCTGAAGAATTGCCGCAAGGTCTATTTAAATACTATAATAAATCTAAAACCACGTATAAAAGAAATTAAACAAATAAAAAAAGAAACAGTTTTTCGCAGACGATTCAACGCCGCTTACCTAACGCTCATACGCTACTAATTAATTCAGTTCTCACTTCGCGGTAAGGCAAAAATACATAAAAATTCAAAATATTTTCATTAAAAATTGAAAAATATAGTAAAACATAAAACACCAAGTACAGTTAAAACAATTAAAAACAATTTTTACAGTTAAAATTATAGTTTATACGGAAAAACAAACTAATAACATCAATGATAATTCCAGAATGAATTATGCATAATTTAATTCGCAATAATAAAAGAAGACGTTACTTTGTTGTTGCGAAGCTTAGTTTCTCTAGATTGGCAACAAATCCATTATTCTGCCAAGTTTCAACTGTAAACAAATATGTGCGCTATCATAACCAAAACTTAGGCTTAACCGCACTTAAAAAACTTTAAAATTGTTGATAATTCCACAATTATTACATGCAGGTTAACTAAAGGCATAAAAATCTTAACCGAAAGATAAGAACAACATAATTCAAGCACTTTTAAAGCAAAAAAAAAATGCACATATACAAACATATAAGAATAAAGAAACTTTGTATATATATATTTATAAACGTTTGGTGAGGCCGATTGCAACCAAAATGCGAGGCATACATCTACATGTTATAGCAGTCCTATATGCAAAATTTCAGCGTTCTGAGGCTACTTATTTTTGAGTTAGGCGAGATAAATGCATACATACGTACGTACGCACAGACGCCACGAAAAAATCTCTTCAGAATTCATTTTAAATCCCTTTTATAATTTTTTTGGAGGAAAATAGTCCTTTATTCTATCCTTACGCTTAGATATTGCGCAAAATCATCGTTAAATTGCATTGGATAGCGGTCAAAATGGAAATTTTCGTTGAAATATGATATTCGAAATTCTTCGCGATTATAATACTTCCTTCGTAAAAGGAAGTAAAAAGGTCTAAATAAATATTTGAAAATTCGCAGCACCACATTGCATTATTATCTGCACTCATTATGAGTGCAAAATTTGAACTTATTAAAGAATAATTTGGAAAGGTATGTAAACGTGTGAAAAAAACCTTGAGCGAACTAAATAGAAGCTTATAAAACAAAGTTAGTTTCATTAAAATTTTGGAAAATCTCCTAATTAATATTTTTTTAATCATATTTGATTTAAATTAAAGAAATTGTTTCATAACTTTTGAAAATTTCATATCCTTATAAAAGATGGATTTTTGAAAGTCAGAATTTTAAAATTTCTAAAAAGAATATGCTATTACACACCCAATAAACTTGAGAAACTCAAACATTAAAATGAAATATTGACAAAAACGTACATAAACTGAGAAAAATGTATAAAACTATAATGAAATACTAGGAAAAAATAAAAAATGGCACGATGTATTTCATTGTTAATAAATACACCGTGTCACTACGCCCGACTCTAATCGATTCGTTTGATTTGGAGATAACCAGAAACAAGAAACATAGTGTGACGTAATGACAGTTATAAACTTGAAACTGAAGAGCCAATACTTCCTCTCCTCTTTCATATTGTAGCATATTAAAAATATTTATAAAGTTTTTAATTAATATTTTTAATCATTCTTGTTTCAAAAGAGGGCGAAGAGTTTATTTTATAGTCTTAAAAAACTTCAGACCTTTATAATCGATATATTGTTAGATGCTTAAATTTTAAAATTATGGACGTCAAATAGTCGAATAAAACGAAAAAGTTTCGAAAATTGGCCTAGAAATCAGAAATTATGTTTAAAATTTCACACAAATTACATTGAAATGATTTTTCACGTTGTTCTACGATGCAAACAATAATTTCTGCGATTTTTAGTCGTTCATTAAATTGGTTATTTTTAGTTGATTATGTGCGAAAATTAATTTCAAAATCAAAGCAAAAAATAATTAAATCGATTTGAAAAGCTTGCTTCACCACCTTGTCTGATCATTCACAAACATTGTGTATACAAAACTTGAACTCGGTAGCTTATCAGGAAGTAGTTTAAAAATCGATGAAAAACTTTTGCCCACAGCGACAAACACTATGAGTGAATTAGATATGAACTTCTCAGTTACGAACTTCAAGGGATCGGAAGTTTGGTTCCCTATATCGGATTCGATAATACAAATAGATTTTCTCACAAAATCGTTTAAAATTAAACAAACAATCGAAAGAAAATGATTAGCGTTATTACTTTTTCAAAGAAGTGAACAATAAACCAAAAAAAAAGGGTTTTAAAAAATCGTATTGAGTTTAAATTCCGTGTATTACATTGGGGAGAGTTTTGATCGGTGTTTTTGCGGGAGGATTAGTTTAGGATCTTTCTCATCTCGATGCATTGTCTATAATTGGACTCGCGAATAAAGTTTTTTGGTCTGCTCAGTTAGATATTAATGGCGATGTGCTGCCAGTAGAGGGTGCCTGTGAAGATCACTATTCCTTTTGACTGATGTTATTAGTCGAGAATAGAACTTGTGAGCCTTGGTGCCGAAGATTGAGGGTTAAATCGATCGATTCAAAAACAGATGTCGTTAACGTGAGTGATGCCTTTCTTGGGCGGCGCTCGCAGTGCCTCCAACGTTAATAATACGTCATACGTTAATAATTTTACAAAATAAAATACATTATACCATAAATATCATAATTCTTCGAATTAATTCTGGGATCATGTATTCCAGAAATTATATATATTTAAAATTATGAATAATTACTTTATTCATAAAAATAAGAAACAAGTTTTTATATCAAGTTCTTCTTTTATACAAATATCTTGTTTTTTATAAAAATATAAAAACAACAAGTTCTTATATCGGTATGAAAACCAATAACAAAAAATATTGACGAATTTACATTTAACTTAAGATAAGTATGGTTGCAAAGCAGAGAGTCAATAACTTTTGCTAAGAATTTGTCTCATGTCTTGCAAAAGAATTAAAGAACCCAAAACGTACATTCGGAGAACAAAACGTGGCTAGCATTTATACTCAGGCAAAACATACCGATAAGTATAAACATTTTTATATCCTAAAAGGCGAATTAAGTGTATGGCTCAACTCCTAAATTTCACTACTTCGTCTTTCTCGGAAAAGCTAAAATTTCAAAATTTCTGTGATTGCATCAGCCTTGAGAGCTGTGTCTGACAATTCAGTGAAAGAATTTGAACGGAATCAGGAGAGCTTTTAACATTTTTGATTCAATGGTCATATATGAAGTATATACGGAATGCCGTATGGTATTCTATGACATGCTTATTGTGTCCTCATTCTTCTAGATTGGGTGTTACACCTGTTTCGCATAACCATTGTTTAGAACACAGAGAAAAGTGGACTTGAATATAAAAGCTTTGTGATGTAAAGATGTTTTTCTTTTCAAATGGAACGTGAATATATGTGAATCCTAACATCCTAAGCATGGGTAATTTTGAGGGTAAGTAATCTTTTCTTAAAGACTTGAAGAACTTCTGGGAAGAATACGAAACGTATAAAAGAGTTTGAAACGAAGGTATTCGTATAGTTCTTTATATACGATTTGCTTACTTTTAGAAGTTTACTATAGCTGTATAAAATAACATTTAAATATATAGGAAACTGGAAAGAACAAAATGTTCATTCGTTATATCCAACGGTTAGTTTTAGAGGGATTTGACTATAAATAAAAGCTTATAGTAAAAGCAGCATTCAGCGTTATAGCAATAGCAAAGGTTCAAGCACAGGCTTAATGCGAAAAACTGATTATCAAATGTATAGGTATGAAAATTATTGTCGATGGACAATAATTTTCATAACTACTCAAGAACAATGTCGCTCAGATCGGTCAGTGGTTAGTAACACGGACTGCTGTACCGAAGGGCCAGCTTTGGAATCCTCGAGAAGGCATGGATGTCTGTAAGCATATAGTGTTTGTGCCGCAAGGAACCCCTAAAATACACAGTAAGATGGAACCCTCTCGAGATGTTGCTGGTAGTGGAAGAGAGGTGGGAGATCCTTGGACTGCACCATGGGGGTTCTCCCTCTGAATTTTCCCCGGAGAGGAAGCTTAGCATTTAGTAAGACCCGACTATATCTAATAAGCTTACTTAGATGCGCAGGTGTTGGTCTTGCTTCAACCTCTACTTATCGATGAGCAATGCACTCGTTATTTAACCAAAAGATCGCGATTTAGAAATTGATGTAATTCCCTATAAATTAGACCATACAATGTCCAAGGGAAAAAGGTTTTTCGAGGCATGTTTTTGTGAGCTTTGATGTTGAGATTTTCGTGGAATACGAAATTTTAGATATAGTACTATGGACCATTCTTGATTGTTTGTTGTCGGTGGGATGGAGTTGTAGAAAATTTTGAACTGATAATTAGGCATCTCACTTCAAGGCCATTCAGATGAATGTTAATATATTTTTCTATACAATCTTGCAACCACTTAATCCCCAAATTACTTAGACTGCAGCAGTTAAAAACTTCTCAAAGTAAACGAGCTGTATCATCACTAATTTTCTCCTTCCGGCTATTGTTCGAGTTGAAAGATAAATGCTGTGGGATAAGATGAGTTGTCGACATCATTAAATGAACTTCGTTTTATCACCAAGACTGCTACGCTATCATGTAATATACTAACGATAAGGAAGTGTGGGAAATCTTAAATATAACAACAGCATGAACTTGCTTTAAGTTTTGTTTAGCCAAAAGGAATTTTTGGAAGTATTTTCAGATTAAAAGTCTGTAGAGCAAAATGTAAAATATCTGAGAAATCATCAGGAGTGTAGGAAAGAGTCCTATGCATTTTCTTTATCTATTAACAAATCATATCAGATATCATAGAATCCCTTAACCAGTTTATGCTGCGAATCATCACCACAAGCAATAAAGTTTTCTTCAGAGAAGAGAACAAAATCACGGAAACAAGAATAATAAAAAATAAAGCAAAACTGAAATTGTTTCTTAACTAGTAAGTCTACTCGAACATAGAAGACCTATAATGATAAAAGCATTCTCTTCACAACTAGATAACTTACTCAAATTTGAGGGAAATATCTGCCCTACAACGTTTTAAATTTGCGTAAAATGTCTTCTACGTCATAAATAATATACAAATTTCCGATTTACTACTCTATATACTATACTATTGTACTGAATAAGAGTAAATTTATAGCTTTCACCATGTACTCTACAAATAGTAAGTTTGCAATAGTACACAAATTGTAAATTAACAAGATGAGTGTTTTCCAAATCTTTATCATCGTGAAGCACATTTTAAGTTCTAAAAATGTTAAGGAACTGTAGAGTAAATTTGGGTTTTCCTTATGCTAATTGATAACATAGATATATTAGATAAAGAAAGTAAACATTCATTTAATCTAATTATGTCATACCCATAAAAGAAATGTTTTTCATTTTCACTTCCTTGTACGAAGTAAAAAGGAAGTATTGTAATCGCGAAAAATTTAGGGTATCATATTTCAACGAAAATATCAATTTTGACCGCTATCGAATGCAATTTAACGATGCTTTAGTGTGACATCTGTACGTAAGGACAGAATAAAAGACTCTTTTTTCCCCAAAAACATATGAAACGGATTTAAAATAGATTCTGAACAGATTTTTTCGTGGCGTCTATGCGTACGTATGTATGTATTTCGTAACTCGGAAACGAGTAGCCTCAGAACGTTGAAATTTTGTATATAGAACTGCTATAACATGTAGATGCGTATCTCCTACTTTGGTTGAGATCGGCCGCACCAAAAGTATATACACTCACGTTTGTGAAAATTGCAACACCAAGAAGGAATCGTCATAATTGAATGCAATTTAATACACAGTTGAGTGGTAGTGGTACAAATAAATGATTAAATGTTCAAAGCAAACAAACAAGAACAAGAGATCAGAATCAGTATTTTGTGTGGCCACCACGCGCCGCAATAAGTGCTGCTACACGA
>KK119356.1:382688-409242 GCA_000611955.2 Stegodyphus mimosarum | reverse complement strand
TCGTCGCCCAATCACCAGGTGTACAGGAAATTGAGGAATATAGTACAAAACCAAATAAATTATAGGATTCGTTGTTTGACAAAACCTTTCGCGATAATTTAAACTCGGATTTTCGTAGATTTTGCTGCTCAAAATTAATAATCCATTACTTAGTCTACTCACCGGATAATTGATCTTATTTATCTCAATATGGCGCTGAAAATATGGTTTTACTGAAGTTTGAACTCTTGACAAACGTGACCTTTGAATTTCAACCCCGATTCGACAGTTATTTCACGCATGCGCAAGCAGTTATTAAGGTCGAATGAGATATCCCTGTAACGTACACTTCGTGGTTAATATTCCGTCTGCCGTTTGCTACAGCCGCTTCTGATTTGGTGAAACATTTATTCTTAACCTTAAAAGTTCTCTGCTTAGAACGATAGAAAACGCTGCCGGAACAGAGAGACTACAGTGGAGAAGAACGCTGACGCTTGAGGAAAGCATAAGGTGCTAGGGGTTACGAGCAGGAAGCTTTAGTAACGTTTCGCTTTCGTCTGCGTTTACTAAAAGACGCGAGTATGCGTGCAGCTTCTCGTAAACGCTTCACTTTATATAAACTCTTCAAGTACAGTATTTCTTCAATTAACTTTTATTTTATTCATAATCTAAAAATAAATATATGTGTCTACAATCCTGGAGTGATTAATTCCAAGCTGAGAAGATACCACATAAATATAAAATTACTAATGTAGTTAAATTTATCGTTTCCGCTTGCTCTTTCTTGAAGGTATTCGCGAAAGAGTAAATCCTTTTCAATGCTGTTACTGTACACATAACACAGAAATATCAGTAAAACAGATAAACCTTTGATATCTGTTGATTTATTCATCTGAAAAGCAAATTATTGCGAAGTTCAAGTCGATTAATTAGCTCTGTCTCTGTAATAATAGAAAGCTCCCCCGTTGTGTGGAAACAATGCTATTGGGTAATCATAATGTATCAGTTTTTTAGCGAAGTTTTCATGATTGCATGACACATTACCTTTCACACAGTGCTTGTTTCTCTCAAATTGTATGAGCTTCATATTAACCAAGATGCAACAACTCACGAGATAGGATATCTCTGTTGTCATTTCACTTTTAGCAATTTTTATTGTTTGAAACTAAGATTTTTCCAAGGAGTTAAGTTGTCTCTTAATGAATAGCCTTCTCTTTGTAATCAGGGTATTTCGCTTCCAAGGCCTACGAAATTTAGCTAGAGAAAAAAAGTGCTCATTGGAACTTTTTTAATAATTTTAAAATGAAAAATCTGTGAATAAATATGTAACTGCAATGAACTACAAACTTTTCTATATAAAACAGTTATAAGGCCTATATTTACATATGTTGCAGAAACTAAGCTATAATGCCTAAATATAATTCTAGAATTACTAAGTTTATTTTAGAGCAAAAAACATAAAAAATTAGCAGTGCCCTCGCCAGGATATGAACTCCGGACCTTCCAGTGCTTCCTACACATATTTTTTAGTTACACCAGAAAGACACGCGGTAATGGAAGAGAAAAGTCTGCACATTTTCTCCCACTTAAAGAACAACTAGGGAAGAGGTCACTCAGTTACCAGATCCTGGTGGTGACGAATTATCGTCTGTCACAGTTTAATTCGACAGCCATTTGAAAGGCCATTATGATATTTTACAGCATTGAAACATGAAAAATAAACTATGCCCTATCCGGAATTTTAACCTTGTGAATGCAAGCCGACGAACTTTTGATTGCATCACAAAACAAGACCACTACGAGTGAAAAGTGCGAAAACTCCTCATATTCTCCTTACTTATAGGGGGACTGGGGAAGAAGGGATCCAGTTTCCAAATCCAGGTGGTAACGATTTCTCACCCGCTACATTGTTTGAATTCGTGTCAGATTCAGAAAATCATAATTTTAATTTATTTTTGTTAAGGAAAAAGACGTTAAGAAAATGAATTTTTATATAGATATTTGGTTCATGCACGAATTAAAGATTTTGTGTTGTAAGAATTTTGTATTAGAAATAGGTGAAGAAAAAAAATTGTGTGGCGTGAACGCATTAATTTGATCAATGTTTACTTTTATTGTGCGTTAAATGTTGCGATACTATTTTATATTCGCCATATGATTTATTTATGAGTTGAAACTGATGAAGACATCCGAAAAAATTGTTACTGCTGAGACTATAAAAAGGGTTCAAAATGTTTGGTTAAATTTTCTGCTTTTCTGGCATACGCATTCCCAAAGTTAATACGAACATTTAACACATAAAAATTCTAACTTAGAATTTAAAAATACAAAATTGTTTAAAAACTCAGTATGGAAGATATGAAATTGTTTAATTTAATTATTCTTTGTTTTAAAGATGGCAAAGATAAGTAAAGCAATTTAAAATTAAATCGTAAGCGTTAAGAGTTTTATATTCGAAAGCAGGGAAGATGTTATTTTTATATATTTAAAATTTTGAATTTTGAGATTCCAGTAATGAAAACAAATGTCTGTCATACGCCTTATTGTTACGATGTAATTTTATCATTGCATTCTGCGTTGTTTTCATGTTAGTTTTAAGATATTATGTGATGAATGAGTTTTAAGATATGAGCTCCCTACGTTAATTATTGTTTATTGTTACTTTAATTATGATTCTTAGCCTTAGTAGTGACATTAGCATCTTGGTTAATATGACTCAGAAAGACGAAGAGAAAGCAATGCTGAAGAAAAACGAAGGGTGAAGAAAAAAAAGTATATGTGGCGTGGACGCACTCAGCTGGTCAATGTTTACGTTTACAAGCAATATTTTTGAAAATAAGAGTAATCAGAAACAATATGAGAAAGAGCTTTAAGCAGTTAAAAAATTAAGTTTTTGAGATTACGAATTCGTTACAGTAGCTTTAGATTTTTTATTCAATTCGTTAGAGAATCGGTGAATTACTAGCGAAAATTCTAAATGAAGAAAGAAGCCTCTCAGACTTGGAGAAAATGTAAAACGACTGCAATTTCAAACGAATCTGAGAAGCTGATATTCATATTCAAATAAAGTCTCCATTTATTAATAATACAAGCACTAGAATAAAAATATTTGATGCCGAATATTTTCCGCATTTCATCTTGGAAAATATATCGCGTTCGGTACGTAATAACACACTTGAAGCCGCGAGAAAGTAATCCTGTTATTCCAATAAATCCAACTAGAGAATAAACAGTAGTGTGGGAGAGCGTGTAGGAGATTATTGAGATCAAATTGTCCAAAATGCGTGTCTTTAATTTCGAATGTTGTGTATTCATTTTTGAATAATTGATAGCAGAATAAAAATGTTTATTTTTGTAAACTTTTGAAGAAAGAAGGGATTTAAGATATCAGATGTCTCATTGTTTGTAACCATGCAATAAAAAGATATTTTAGATATAAACTTCATTTCATTCATTTGAAATAAGGCTTTTAGATATTTATTTTACTCTGCCAATACTCTCTGACTTTTGGAAAGCATTTATATGGAACTGTTTGCAGAGAATTGTACGCTTATGAAAAGTTATAATTGAATAAAATATAGATTATATAGTATAAACTATAATGTACATCCAGTCCTTTTAGAATTTTAGTTTTATTCTTTTATGCTATTGAAAGATATAGTTTTTTTAATCTTGATAAAAAGTATTTGAATTTGAGAAATGGGCTTAGGGTTTGTGTCATGCTTTGTCGTATGACAAAAGCTTAGTGGAGAATAAATTGACTTAGAACTTGTATGTTAAAGTGGCCACTGAAAATGCTTTGATGAAATTTAAGCCCAATTTGGAGAAAACCCAAAACATTATAACAACCTTCAAAAATTGAAAACTGTAAACATATAATAATGTAACGAATTTCGTGTTTAGTTAGGCATTTTTAGTAGAATTATAATTGAAATTGTTTTATTTCCCCGTGCAATGAAGCGTGTGACAAATTTTAAGAGAAAACTACGCCGGAAAAAAAAATACAACAGCAAGTGAATTTAACATTGAATAAAAGTTTGTCCCGGTAATTGATATTTAATTTGAATAAACGTAATTGACTACTATGTTAGCTATAACCGTAATTCTGCTCTTTCCAGAAATTGCTAGAACTGTATCGCATGGCCAATTTAAAAAGCTATAAAATCCGGAGAGAAACATCTCAGCTCACTAGTTGTTTAAATAACTGTTGCTGATTGTAGCGAATTCGCGGTGAAATTGGATTAGCTTTCTCTGCGCTTTGGATTGCTTTCTATTTAATGTTTTAGTAGTTTGGAATATAGCTATTGATTATGTTGCGTGATACTGCGTCATTGTACGAATATCTTTGAGGAAAAAAATCCAACGTTTTGGTATATTTCTTATGATTCTTATGATGAAAATAAATGTTATTAATTTTTTATCGGACTTGTGCATTCAACCTATTACGAACCCGTACGCACGCAACAATAATATATGCAATGTTTAATGTATGTGACGCCAAGATTGCCAGCGTTACCAAATTTTCGGAATTTTCTCATGTCTCTTAAGGGAAAACAGAGCGTTGTGTACAGGAGAAAAACGAAACTCTTTTCTGTCATTATATACAGCGATCGATTTTTGCTTAATAAACACCAACTGATTGCACAAACTCAACATCTTGTAAAGCTTTGGCATTGCGAGCACTAAACATTATATTATATGATGCATAATTGTTATTGTTATTACTGTTATTAAAGACTTACCAATTCTGGCGACTAATCTTTCATTTTGGGCGAAAAAGTGTTTGCTTTAAGAAGGAAGTACCATTAATTTTTTTCCCTCAGAGAGCAATCAAAATAATATTGCCCGAAAAATATTTTGCACCAGAGTACAACATCCTTTTCAATCGGTTCTGCATTACTGTTATGAAGATATAAACAGTACTGATATGAAACTCATTTTCGTTGCACGCTTCTGGGTTACAGGTAAAACTAGTAAAATTCCATGGATATAAGCCATAATGTAATTCACATCGTTAAAGTCAAATCAACAGTGTCTTGTTCTTGAAAGCCAATTAATAGCTTAATGTAAGAGGCCCTAGGTTCCCACAACTGGAATCTTAGTCTTTACAGCTAAGCTTGACTAAGTATGCCCTCGCATATTATTGCACTTGGCTAGACACTTCTCAGTCCATACAGAAAGAGAAAATAAAGAGATACCACGTTATGCGACGTAACTAGAAATTGTAACATTATTCAGGTCGCATTGTCAATTGGAATCTCCCGTTTGAGAAAAAATTATCTCCTTTCTTGATGAGAGATTCAGCACGTCAGCGAATGTAAACGAACGTCAGCGGATGATTTCGCGTGAAGGTGGTGGCAGGAGCCCAAATCCGAACTCATCTCATTTCTTTGCAATGGTTTTCGAGTTAAGGAGTATTTTTCGGTTAAATCTTCCTTTGCTTTTATGCATCTAGTAGGAACACGTCCGGCGAAAAGAAAAGAAACACGGGACAAGCACTTGTACTAAAATCGCTTATTTGAAACTCTAAAGCACAACATCAAGGTCGAGTGATGAGAATCTCATTATAACGTATAAATGTTTGATAAAATTATCTAAAGAATGTTTGGATTTGTTACGGAACAAGAATGAGCTCCTATCTCATCTAAAGTCCAAGCTATTACAGCTATGTACAATAGAACTGTAGAGAGAATACAGATTTTGGCTTTAGACTGAATGTTTTGTGAAGTGTTTTAATCGTAATGCGCAATTAGATAAAAACAGCAAAATAACTGTATGAATTTTATGTCGTAAAACGTTCTTTGGGTAGCATACGCTGATCTAAAGGTATATTTTCTTAATCTACGGTTACCAATTGTACTAAGATTGCAATAAAAAGAAAATAAATACTAAATTCTGTGAATTCTAACTTTAGAACTTTAGTAGAAGTATCTATTTCTCACGTACATTTAAGCCAAAGACTTTTCTTTGTTTATTTCTGCAATTAAACAAATCTAATTTCAGCACGTAAGTAAAACTGATGACTCTTTACAAATGCTTTAAATGTATTTAGTGCATTTAATTCGCCTTAATCTGTAAGTTATTTCTATTTCTTAAGTAGCATCGTCTTCTTTTCTCGTCGCTGGGATATAATGTCAGATGAGAGCATTATATCCCAGGCAACAAAAGAGATACTAAGACAGAACGCTCTATCCATTAAGAGGCTTTTATGAGCTTTGCATAAAGTGCTTCTATATTCATAAGAATACTTTTTGATGTTATCAAAATATGTAGCCTGCTCGCCAAATGATAGTACTTACATCTTCAGCAGACGAGTATACTTTTAGAAAACTTCAAAAAATCGCCCACGTTTCGTGAATAATTTAATTCTATTGAGAGATTTGGCTTTTTGAAAAATATTAGGAAATGGTATTCAGTAGCATGAATAATGAATGAAGATTACACAAAGACACTGAGATATAACTTAACTTCTTTTGCTACATCACTGTTTATTCATAATGCTCTGTGCTATATATGTATAAAATTGTTTTTTCAAAAACGAAATTCCAGGATATATCTGCGGAAGCAAACACAATTTGGTACTTACATTCCAGCCCTTCCAATATATATAGAAGTACTGTTCTGAGCGAAGTAAGGAATCGGAAGAAGGAATTTTCTATTCTCTGAAGTTATTCTTATCGAAAATCCTCAGGATTTGAACTTTTCGATGAATCCCAGGGGTCAAGAAACTCAAATAAGCGCTTACAAGTCCATCGACATGCTAAGAGAAGCTCCACAAGCCTCTTCAACCTCAAAACATCCATCAAAAACTACACCGTAAAAAAAGAAAAGTCCATATATTGAAAGTCGGAATTTTCTTTAACTATTCTCTCTTGGGTCACGTCAGCTTCGGGAAAAGGGAAAGAAAGATCTGAAGAAATAATTTCCAGGGGTTTGGTTATTTTTACACTAAAAAAAATGTGAAATTTTTACTTTGCTTGTTAGTTTGCTTTCCATTTTAATGGCAATCCATTGAAGGCTACTTGCAAATAAAAAATTTTAGAAATTAACTAAGTAGAACTACAGTTTAAAATTAGGCAAATGGAAATCTTAGTTTAAAGAAGATTTTAAATAAAGTTATATTAATTCAGAGGACAACAGACACATGTCACTTTTCTTCAGGAGCAAAGAAATATTTGAAGAAATGGGAGGAGCGATAACTTTTACATCGAAAGCAGTACACAGAGCAAAGTGAAAATGAACAAAGTGTCATTTGGCAAAAAAAATAATAATGAAACATAGAAGATAAATATATTACAATTCTGAAAGCGTCAGGAAGAGCTAAATTGAAATTAGTGTAATTAAATAAAAGGGATACATTTTTGTGAATGGAAATAGAAATCCAATTCACCAAATAAAGAAGGTGAATTTTGCAAAACCAAATTCTGTAAGAAACAATTATGATTAAGTGCCCAGTTATGATTAGCTATCAAAGATTTATCATTTTCCCTTCTCGGACATTCGCTTTCCTTGATGCGAAATTCCAACCTCTCTTTTAGATCAGCCGATATATAGCGAACCACACATAAAATATACTATGACTCGGCTAAGAACTAAATTATAGATGGGAGTTTCAAGATCGAACAACGAATTATACTTAAAGATGAAATAATGACCTGAAATTTAAATTTCTAGAGAATACGAACAACTTTCTAACTTCATGAGCAATGAAAAGTAATAGCTGCAGTGTTCTGCAGTGACTTAGGATAAACTTCATATTTTACAACTGCTGAAATTGCAACAATCAACTTTTGTTTGCTTTTTTAAAGTTAACCCATCGCAGAATACCACAGACGTCGGAACACACGAAATTTTTCCTAAAAGAGTCTTCCAAACATACGTCTCTTTCTTTAGGAAAGAGCCCTCGAGCGTTTTGCCAAAATATAGCATAAAAAAACGTATCTTTCTTTTTAAGGAGAGGTAAAAGTATATGTTTGGAAAACGTAAACAAAAGTACTTCTCAATTCGTTGTAGTTTTATAAGACTTATTCTAGTTTATTTCATTACTTTCTTATTTTAGGTGTCTTTCTTTCATATTTTCAAGAAAATGACTTCCGCCTATGGAACAGAATGCTAAATATCGGGAAAAATACGTTAGAATGGAAGTTAGAGGTTGGTAGGTTTATCGAGTTCAGATAAGATTGTTCTTCGGCTTCATATTACAGTTGCCGAAATTTAAATTATTAGCCAGTCAGAAGTTTAAGCCAATTTCGCATTAAATCATTTGTGTAGCGTTTGACTACTAGGCTTCGTTTGAAAGTTGAATTTACTGTTATTTTATGTTACGCTGCCATAAGTGGTTGGCTGATTTGCAAGCACGAGTCGTGCATTTATGTTCTAGTTCTGACTTAATGTTAGATTTAAAATCTTCTTAAGGCTTTGTAGTTCCTTTCAGACAAGCGATAAGTGTCTCTAAGTCTGTTAGGAGTTTGGACATAGTTTATGCTAGCAACGAAGACTAAACCCTACTCAACACTGGCGTCCAAACGAAATCTAGGACTACGGATCAACACAACGCAACTCTCAGTCTGCCCTCCCCAGCATCACAGGCTCCAACGGTATTCATAAATCACATAGAAGGCTTAGGGTTAATCGTGAATACGTCGATAAAACCCGCAGTGATTTTTGCTGGTAGAAGTTCCGTAATGATCTTTTTGGAACATCTGGATACTCACGTTTTTCTTTTCAAATTTGGGGAAGTACGAAAGGTCACTATAGCAACCGCCTCACAGCAAGGACAGCTAGTACTGGTTTCACGAATGCATTGGAAAAGTTTTTTAGGAGAGCCAGTCAGCGAGTTTTAGCATGCACACATATAAAGCCGCTTTTATAGAAGTATTTTCCGTGGTCAGAGATAGAGCAAAATTAGAAACAGAATTGATTAGTAGACACAAGCTTAAGGCTGAAGAACTGATGGAGCATATATTGAGAAAATACACCAGGAAAATTTATTGTATATGAAAATACCCGATATAGAGGTTATCAAAATTATACTGCCTAGGTTGTTACTTTAAATCCAGGACTTTTTTCAAACTGAGAAACCCGAACACGCTCGAAAATTTATTTGAGCTTGAAGTAAAACTTAAAAGTAGGAGGGTAGCAGAAAGTACACATACCTCAGGATATGGCTAGAGGTCAAATGAATATTTCCATAGATCTGTAGCGGAAGGAAGGCCAAGAGTTGATAGCGGTAACGTTTAGAAAATAGAAAAAAAATTTCACCCGCTACAGACAATTGTCAAGGAAAATCACAAAAGACGAAATAAGGGTAAGACAAAATAATTTAAACTAATAACAGGTATTGAAAACAAAGGGTACAGTGAGTGAGGAAGTTGCATATTCTCTCTGGAATTCAATTGAATGCAGTTTTAATCAAGAATTAACCACCGCTTGTAATTAAAATCTTGTTAAAAATGTGCCAGCAGATGCATTATTGGATACTGGGGAGTAAACTAGTTTCTTGGCCGAAAACTTTTAAAACGAATTTTAAACGGTAGAGAGTGTTTCGTTTTGAAGGAACGAGAATTATTGCCGTCCAAGGTACAATTATTGCCGTCCAAGGTAATGTGCAGATGAAAAATGAGAAATAAAAAGTGTTTTTCTTTGTTGTGAAAAATCTTCAGGCACCTGCAATTTTAGGAAAGGATTTTTTTCAAAGCGGCGGGGACGAAACTTATCTTTCAAAAAGAGATGCTGGGCAGATGGATATGAATGTGGAAGAAAAGTAAATTAAGGGTCTGCACGTAGGCTTCAAAGATCTGAAGACAGTAGAAAAATTGAAGATGGGTGTTCCAACTATAATTCCCTAAAGGGATAAACTGCTGTTTGTTTTTCCCGCGACGGGGGGAAAATAGAGTCAGTACGGAACTGAACGATGATATGATAAGATGTATAAATTGATCCGGCATTGTTCCGCGTAAGATATTAATATTTGTTTTAAATCATGCTTTGTTATTGTTTTCAATAAATAATCAAAGAAAACTACTGTAAAATAATTGACTCAACACTTCAAAACGATGACACCACAATTTTGTGGTGAGCCGGACGTGATGAAACCAACGCTGACCTTCTGATGGAATGTTCCTTTGTTTTGAAAGTTTCTGATTCACGACCATGGAATTGAGGTAGGTCCCTTTAGATTCAGTCTTGAAGTGTTATGAATTTGTATGTGATAGGAAATTTTGAATTTATAGTGGTGATTTGATTATTTCGTTGTTGTAAATTAATTTGAAATTTAGTTTTGAAAACAGAAGTAGTTTATGCAAACATGGTGAAAAGAGTAGAAAGGTTAAGGCAGAAACGAAACTGCATTAGACAGCTTTTTTGTAATCTTTTGACAAAAATTGAAGATGCAATAAATAAACCTTTAAGTGAAATTTATAGTAAAGAACAAAAGCTTGATGATCTTTGTGATCAAAGAAACCAGTTGATTGAAAAGATAAAGAATCTTAAGGGTTTAGATAATGAAATAGAAGCAATAATCGGTATAGATGAGTTAGAAAACGAAATTGCTGAGAGTGAAGAATATCAGGAACGCGGTATTCAATGGAAAACGAAAATAGATAGGCAAATAGAAAGTACTTTTAACTGGGTTTCGCAAAATGAAATTCGGGTTAATGAAAATGTTAGGTTGGAACAACGCGTAGTAAGAAACGAAAGTAGTGTAGTTAAGCTTCCGAAATTAAGTATTGAGAAGTTTTATGGTGATTGTAGTTCTTGGTTGGATTTCTGGAATTCCTACGAGGTGGCTATTCATAATAACAATTCCTTAAGCAAGGTTGAGAAGTTTTCATATCTGAAAACATTTTTAGGAGGTACTGCCTTGTCAGCAGTTTCGGGATTTTCGTTAACAAACGAAAATTATGATTCCTCAATTAAGTTGTTAAAAGAAAGATTCGGAAGGCTAGATTTGATTATAAGCTCGCACATGAATAAACTGTTGTTGATTGATTCCGTTAAGACATGCGCGAACGTTCCAGCATTGCGAAAAATGTATGATACGATTGAAATTCAAATTCGATCATTGAAGTCTTTAGGTGTTGCAGCAGGCACTTATAGTAGTTTACTTTGCCCAGTAATACTACAGAAAATTCCAGAAGAGTTAAATTTGTATTACAATAGACAACGCGAATCGCGTGACTCATTTGATATAGAACACTTAGTTGAGTTTTTGAGAAAGGAGGTAGAAATAAGAGAAGCGTCGTCTTTATTATCAGATTCAAAAAACTTCAAACGAAATGAAATTCCTTTTAGTAATAGAGGAGCGAGTCAAAATTATCAGAATAAATTTTATGTAGACTCAAAACGAAATATTTCAAAGGCGCGCATTCCAACAGCGGCTGCTTTAACAGCCGTAGCGAATGAAGTATGTAATTTCTGTTCGGATAAATCTCACGTAACTCAGAAATGTCCTTTACCATTAACCGAAAAACGAAATTCGTTAAAAACACAAGGCCGATGTTACATTTGTCTAAAACGTAGACATACATCACAATTTTGCTGGAAAAAAGACCAGCTGTGCAAAATATGTAAAAAACCTCACAATTATTTAATATGCGATAAGGCTGAACCGACAAATAATTCAGTCGAATCAAATAAGGAAACGGACAGCAATTTATCTACCGTACAGTCAATGCATTGCTTCGGAGGAAGTAAAAGGGAATCTGTAAACAAATCCGAGAGCGTAGGAGAGTCCCCGGTTTTATTGCAAACATTCAGCGCCATAGTAAAAACAAATAAAAAAAGCGAAATGCTGAGGGTGTTAATAGACGGCGGGAGCAACAGAACATTCATAAGAAGGAAAACTGCCGACTCGTTAGGATTGAAGGTTACCAGATGTGAAACGTTTGAAATATATGGGTTTGGTAGCGAGCGTAAACCTAAACAGCAGTATAACATAGTTCAACTTGATTTGCAGAATAGAATCAACCCTAGTAAAAAACTCAGCATAGAGGCAGTAGTAATTGATACGATTACACATGATCACATAGAAGTTCCTTCAAAGTGGGTTAGAAACATGGCTCTAAGTAAGGGAATAGAATTGGCCGACATTGGAAATACGAAAGAGATACATATGTTGATCGGCTCAGATTACATTTGGGAAATTTTGTATGAAAGAAACATAAGATTAGGAAAACGTTTAGTAATTACGGATAGTTTGTTTGGGTTTGTAATCCAAGGTAAGGAAATGGGATCGGATGATCATGGAAATTATGATTCTGATAAGACTTGTGTAAATCATATCTCCGTGAAGGAAGAAACAGAATTTGAAAGAGTTCGGAATCTGTGGGATTTGGAGGCTATAGGAATAAATCAGGAGAAGGAAATTTCGCGATCAGTTGCAGATGTCATAGACATGTTTGAAAGAAATACCACGTTTAAAAATGGGAGGTACGAAACTAAATTATTATGGAAGGAGGGTTGTAACACATTGAGCAGTAATTATGAAGTTGCAGAAAGACGTTTGATAAGCTTAAATAACAAATTTAGGCATGATCCGCATCTGTACTTTCGTTATAAAGAAATAATTAATGAGCAGTTAAGGGATGGTATTATTGAGCAAGTTGCATTTCATGGAGATGATGTTAGAAAAATTGGGTATTTTATGCCTCATCATGCTGTAGTACGCGAATCAAAGGAAAGTACGAAGGTTAGAATTGTGTATGATGCGTCGTCAAAGGTTAGAGATGAGCAGTCGCTCAATGATTGTTTAGAGAGTGGTCCTAACCTTAATCCAGATTTGCTCAGGATTATTCTAAGATTTCGTTATCACGCAATTGCATTTTGTGCTGATATTCAAAGAGCGTTTTTAGAGATTGGCATAGTTGAGGAGGATCGAAAGTTTTTGCAGTTTTTGTGGAGAAATGAGGGGGGAACCGAACTTGATTTCAATGGTCGTGATATCAGAATTTTACGAATGACACGTGTTCCCTTTGGTGTCAAATGCAGTCCTTTTATTTTGACAGCAACTATACGACTCCATTTAAAGAAATATGAACATTCACACAATGAAGCTTGTTTTATTTTGAAAGATCTTTATGTTGATGACTTAATAAGTGGGGCATCAACTGTTGAAGAAGCGGTATCTTTAACAAGAGACTCTAAATTCATATTGAGTGAAGCGAACATGAATTTAAGGCAATGGTCTTCTAATTCAGCGATCCTTAATGAAAGATGGAAAGAAGCCCAAATGGAATGTCGGACACCGACGAATCAAACAGATATACCGTTAAAGGTATTAGGATTAATTTGGGACAATGATAAGGACACGTTGAAGATAGATCTGAACCAATTTACTAAAATTAAATATGCGACACCAACAAAACGTATAGTGTTAAGTGCATGTGGCATGTTGTTTGATCCATTAGGTTTAATTACACCATTCAGTGTTAGAATTAAATTGATAGTGCAAATTCTGTGGGAAAAGGGCTTAAAATGGGATGAAAATATTCCAGCAGAATTGGAGTCTATGTTTCAGAAGTGGTGCAATGAAGTAACCGAGCTTGAGAGGCTTGTCATACCTCGACCATATTTTAATGAGCTGGAGATTCAGCAGCTGGAAGTCCATATATTTTCTGACGCAAGCCCAAAAGCTTACGGTGCGGTCGCATATTTCAAGGTTAGATACCATGACAAATGTACGACAAGTTTTATCATTTCAAAATGTCGTCTAGCTCCACTGAAGAAAGTGACCTTGCCACGTTTAGAATTATTAGCAAACTTGATTTCCGCACGATTAGCTGATTATATACGATCCACGTTTTCTTCTTTGAAAGAAAGTGACATTTTCATGTGGACAGATTCCACAATATGTCTACATTGGATTAGAGGTGTTGCAAACGATTGGAAGCAATTTGTCCGCAATAGAGTGTTGGAAATCAAAGAAAAGACTAATCCATCGAATTGGAATTTTTGCAACGGAAAACTGAATCCAGCGGATAAACTTACTAGAGGAGTAAGTGCACGTTCCTTAATTAATGATGAAACATGGTGGAGGGGACCCTCGTGGTTAATAGAAGCTGATGTTCTAAATACTAAAGAAATACCGAATGCTGATATCGATACATTTGAAGCAGAAACGGAGATAAAAGGGAGCTGTACTGCCTTACCAGCATATGCTGAACGTACCGATGGCTTGTTAAATTTGCATAGGTACAGTGACTTATCTAAGGTTCTTCGAATCACTGCCTACGTCTTACGGTTTATTAATAACTGTAAGAAGAATTCTGAAAAGTTTAAAGCAACACTAACTGCAGAAGAACTTGCAAGTGCTGAACGCTATTGGATTCGTTTTACACAGCGAAGTGAATTTGAAAAGGATTTTATTAAACTGACACGAAATGAATCACTTAGTTCCGATTCCAAACTATATGGTTTAAACCCTATTCTAACCGCAGAAGGACTTATATGTCTTGGTGGTAGATTACAACACTCTGATTTTAAATTTCAAGAAAAGCATCCATGGATTATTCCAAGAAAATCTAAATTCACTGAATTGTTAATTAAAAGAGAGCATGAGAACTTGCTTCATGCTGGTGTTTCAGATACACTCACTCAAACTCGAGAAAATTATTGGATTATCCGAGGCAGACAAGCTGTAAAGTCGTGCTTGAATAACTGTTTCGTTTGCAGGAAATTCAAGGCTAAAAGGGGCACTCAAGTGATTGCTCCATTACCAGCGGACAGAATTCATGAAGCAAATCCCTTTGAAATCACTGGCACCGACTTCGCTGGTCCCTTGTTTACGAAAGGTGGAGACAAGGTTTACATCTGTTTATTTACTTGTGCAGTCACACGTGCAGTTCATCTTGAAATTGTTTCTAGCCTAAGCACTGAACATTTCCTTCTGGCATTTCGTCGCTTTGTCTCAAGAAGAGGTGTTTGCCGAACTATAAATTCTGACAATGCCAAAACTTTTAAAGGTGCAGATATAGAACTGAAGAAGTTATATGCAAATATCATTGATCCATCTGTACAAAATTATTTTGGTACGAAGGGAATAACATGGCATTTTATCGTCGAAAGAGCAGCTTGGTGGGGTGGATACTGGGAGAGAATGGTGAAGATGACAAAAGGTATTTTGAGAAAGGTACTAGGAAAGGCTTTAGTTTCCTTTGAAGAATTGCAAACTATTTTGACAGAAATAGAATCTATTCTAAACTCTAGACCACTTACTTACGTTTACAATGATCCATCAGAACCATTCCCTCTCACTCCTGCTCATTTCCTAACTGGAAAACGGTTAACATCCTTACCGCACCAGGCTGGTCATGTTAAAGAACATATTGCAAGTAACAAAAGAGTTTTAATCAAAAGATATTTATATCGAGAAAAAATTTTAAATGATTTTTGGAGACGATGGAAAAGAGAGTATCTTCTCCAATTAAAAGGTGCAAATTGTTTCAAACCTGTTAATACAACCACTGATTTTAATATAAATGATGTAGTTTTGATAGGGGATGACAAACTACCTCGGCAGCTGTGGAAGTTGGGAAAGGTGATGGAGTTGCACAGAGGCCGTGATAACAAGGTAAGAAGTATCACAGTAAAAACTTCTTCAGGTGTAATAAAAAGGCCTATCCAAATGTTATATCCTTTGGAACTTGGAAAGATTGATGAATGATTGTTTTTTGGAAATTTTCAGGTATCTATTTAGTATTTCTTTACTAACTGAAATCTGTTACTTGTGTTAGTTTTGTATGATGATAATTGTTTTCGTTCTATTTTTATTTAGCTTGTGGTAGTTAGTAAGATAAAGTGTATAGTAGCAGCTAGTATTATGAAAATGTCCTTTATATATAATGTATTCATATTATGTTGTATGGTACAAATTTTGTAAAAGTATAAGATGTACTATTTTATTGTAAGAATTTGAATTTATGATAAACACCTTCGTCGCGGGCCGGATGTTCCAACTATAATTCCCTAAAGGGATAAACTGCTGTTTGTTTTTCCCGCGACGGGGGGAAAATAGAGTCAGTACGGAACTGAACGATGATATGATAAGATGTATAAATTGATCCGGCATTGTTCCGCGTAAGATATTAATATTTGTTTTAAATCATGCTTTGTTATTGTTTTCAATAAATAATCAAAGACAACTACTGTAAACTAAATGACTCAACACTTCAAAACGATGACAATGGGCCCAGCTGGTAATAAACCTTGCTACTTTATTCGATGAGGGTTAACGCAAATCGTAAACCACAGCATAGACAGAGAAAATCCCCCCCTAATCCTTTGAGCAAAGCCCTATCACGATGATAAATTAAAGAAAAAATAATTGGAAAATACATCCAAGATGTGTTAAATAATAAAATTATAACTCCCATAAATAGCCCTTATGCTAGCCCAGCAGTATTATGCAAGAAGAAAAATAATATTCCATCGGCGGGCCATAAAGCATGTCGTTTTGGAATTGATTATCGAAAATTAAATAGTATAACTAAATATCCAATTTATTCATTGCCCATAATTGAAGAAATATATATAAAGATTAAGTCAATGAAATTAATGACCACGTTAGATCTCACCTTTGGGTAGTTTCAAATATGTCTGAAACTAGATGTACCAAAAACCTCATTTATTTTCAAGTTAGGCGGCTTTTTTGTCTTTCTGCGAATGCCGTCTGGCTTATGACGAATTCTGACAACTGGTTCATGTTTCAAAGGACCATATACACTATACTGCGACCAGTCCTTAGAATGCCTGCGTTTATTTACCTAAATGATATAATTATAATCAGCGTGACTACAGACTCACATATTCGAGATTTCGCGAAGTATTTTCACTTCTAAAAGAAACATGATTAAAAATAAACGCGTCCAGTTCTCTCCAAGTATGTTAAGTGTTTGGACTTAATTTATGCTAGTAAAGAATACTGTACCCTATAACTTCCCTCTGATGAATTCGAAAAAATGAAATTTCTTCCATTTAAAAGGTTAAGCTGAATTTTCTCGTTAGGTTTGCGAGGTTTTATGGTAATTAAACATTTATCTTATTAGATAATATACTGTTGTGTTGGTACGGGTTAGTAATAGATTGAACGCACAAGTCCAATAAAAGGTTAATAAAATTTATTCTTATCAAAAGAAGTATAAGAGAATGCTGAAATTTCCCTCAGACATATTCGTACAGGTGTTCACAATATCACGCAATATAATCAGTAGTTATAGTTTAAACTACTAAAAACCTTAAAATGCAAAGCAATGCAAAGAGAAAGCTAATCCGATCTCACGCTGAACTCACAACAGTAACAACAGCAGCTAACTAAACAACTAACAGAGACGCTTTCTTTTCGGCGTTTTATAGTTTTCCACCAGCGCGAGAAATTTCCAGTACTTTCTGCTTATCGAGATTTCTGGAAAGCAATAAAAGTATGGAATTACGGGTACAGCTAACATAGTGGTCAATTGCATTTATTCACTTTCAATACAAATTAAAGAGATACCCATTTATTAAATGTTAAATGCACGTGCTTCTGTATTCTTACTTTTCCGACATAGCTTTCTCTCAAAATTTGTCTCGCGCTGCATTGCAAGGGGAAATACAACAATTTTAATTATAAATCTACCAAAATTAGCTATCTAAATTCAAAATTTGTAGCAATGTTTAAGAGCCGATTTCTTGAGTTCAAGAAAGAACCTTTGTTAGCTATTTTTGACTGCTCTATTACTTCTTCCTGCAAATGAATTACTTGAATCGGCTTTAGCCGTAAATATTCGGGGAATACTGAGAGCTGAGCGAGAATTTAGTAAGCTCGTTTTATTTTGCATTTAGAATTTTAACTTGACTCCAGCATCTGTTCTGAACTTCCCGCTGATTGTTATTGTTACTAGGTTGTGTAACTGTTAGACTGACTAGTAAATAATTTTTTTTTTTAAATGTCCTGAATTTCAGTTATTCTACTCAGAATTTAAAATGAAGATGAACTGTCTAATTCTCTTTACTGCTCTGGGAGTTAACATTTGTAATAATATGGAGTCATAAGAAATTTCCGTTTAAGTAATATTTGTATGGCTTCAAACTATTCTCAGTGTTAAGGATTTAGAATTTAAGTACTTAAAACTGAATATATATGGATTCACCTACTTATAAATGGAGAGTTTGTTTTTGGAGGATGCAACATGTTTTACTGCATTGTTCCAACAACTGGTTATGATATAAGGTATATCCTTACTCCTCTCTGCATGCCTTCGTGGCGCAACGGTACCACACTCGGCGACTGTTCGAGAGGTCGAGGTTCGAGTCCCGGCGAGGGTATTGTTCATTTTCACGCCTCCAACATCACAATAACCTGCTGACTCTACAATAAGAAAGGATTTTTAGATCCATATTACACTGTGTACTTGATTTTACATCAAAGCATTGACAGAAGAAAAATCGTCATCAAAATACTGTAGCAAACAAATTCATTGTAGGTTATAATCATGAAATGGAATGTATTGGATATAGTTCGGTTGCACACCAGGTAAAAAGAGATACCCTTGAACATCTAGCAAAATTATCTATCTGCTACCTGTGGCTCACTGCGTGAGTTAATTGCAGTTGTTGAAATTTTCCAACTTGAATTTTAAGGAGAAGATTTGTGTATGATGACTGTGTGCTGTACAACTGTGTGTGATGATCAAACTATCTTAATATATAAAAAAGTAAAATTCACAAGTAATGATACAGAATGCAGTTTAGATGTACTGAAGCCTACAGAACTGGTCATAGAATCAGTATTAAAAAGCAAATTTAATCAATCCATAAAAAAACATAAAGAGTATCGATCAAAACGAGTGGGGAAAGCTGCATAAAAAGAGAATAAAAAAAGACCGGAGGAAGAGTGAAACTAAGCACGAAGCCATTGCAGAAAACGAATAGACAACATCATGAAGAAAGAATTCGGGAAAAGAAAGAAAAAATTAGATAAAAATGAAAAACTGGAAAACTACACGAAAAAGAAAGCAATTGAGAAAGCAAAAGAAGTCGATGCAAATAGAAAAGAATGAACCAGAAAAAAGGAACATGAAAATTTTTTTTTAAAACACAAGGAAAAGAAAAAGAAATATTTCACATTTTTTATTTGTCGGGTTAATAAGCCTTTGACTTTTGAACGATTAGTATACATAAAAGCAATAAAAACAAATCAAGCAAATCGGAATTAATTCAGCAAAATTAAAAGAATTCTGAGGTTGCATTTTTCTCTTACGTTTTAAGAATAGGAGTTATGTTTTCAGTTTCAACTAGAATTATTTATAGGCTTCTTTTATGGTTAGTGGTTGAAGAATTTACAGAAAATCTACTTCATTTTGTACTTTATTTATTGGTTTCCTTTGGTCATTGAATTGTTGAAAGAATTCACAGAAAACTTATCTTATTTTCTTCTTACATATTGGTTTCTTTTGCCACTGCATGGTTAAAAGGTTTCCTAGCAAACCTACTTAAAAACAACATATTTTATTTTGTCATTTATTAATTAACGTAGTTCAGTCTATTCGTTATTTATTAATTTCCTTTCGGCACTAAATGGGTGAAGAATTCTTGAAAACGTACTTCATTTTCTTTTTATTAGTTTCCTTTTGTCACTGAATGGTTTAAAGATTTCCTAGCAAACCTACTTAATCTTGCCTTCTAGTAATTAATCTACTTTATTTTGTCCTTTATTTATTGTTTTTTTCGTCATCGAATGGTTGAAGAATTCCTAGAGAAGTACTTTGTTCTGTCGTTTGCAAATAAAGGCACTTTATTCCCCCCTTTATTTATTGGTTTCCTATGGTTATTGAATGATTGAAAGAATTCATAAAAACCTAAATTATTTTATTATTTACTAATAACCTAATTTGTTTTGCGCTTCATTAATTAATCTACTTCATTTTGTTCTTTACTTAATTGGCTGACGTTGGTCACTGAATGGTTGAAAGATTTCCTAGCAATCCTACTTAAAATTCTGCCGTTTATTAACTAATCTATTATATTTGTCCTACTCTCTATTATATTTGTCTATTACTAATCTACTCTGTTTTGTCCTTTATTACTGATTTTCTTTCGTCATTGAATGGTTGAAGAATTCTTAGATAACGTATTTTATTATGTTCTTTACAAATTAACGTATTTTATTATGTTCTTTACAAATTAACGTATTTCATTTTCTGCTTTACTAACTGATCTCTTATAGTCACTGAATGGTAGAAAGAATTCCTAAAAGATCTATATGGTTTGTCTTTTACTGAAAACCTAATTTGTTTTGTATTTTTACTAATTAATCTTCTTCCTTTTGCCCTGTACTTATTGGTTTCCTCTAGGTCATGGAATGGTGAAGAATTCCCAGTAAATGTACTTTATTTTATCCTTTACTTATCGGTTTCTTTTGGACATTTGAAGAATTTCCAGAAAGCCTGTTTTATTTTGTCCTCTACTAATCTGAATCTATCATGAACATGTAATATAAAATAAGAACCTTCAAATACCTTCAAATATATAACACCTTCAAATATAATATAAAATACTATTCTATTGTTTGATAAGTATGTTAACATACGTATACTGTTTCCATAACGTAAGTCTATATTTATAGTATATATAATATAGTCTTTCCGAATAAAATTGTAATCAGCCGATAGATGGCATTGTAGAAAAGCAGCCGATAGAGGGCGCACGATGGTAATCGAGAATCGGGAGTCGAGAAAATGTGAGCGAGGTGACGAATATTCCTAAACTATGATTTAAATATATGTAAATATTTAGTTTAGCAATAAAAGAATTTATCAAAAGGCTAGACTCATCTTGAAGAATGAAAAGTAATCATAACTTACCACTAACCATTCTGATACATCCGATAACAAAATAGAAACACTTACAATGATATCGGTTCCAGGATTATACAAGTACATTCATATCAGTTTTTATTCAGATTGTGATGCAAAAGAGAAAATAAAATTCATTCTTGAGAAGGAATATCAAAAGTGGTATTTTCAAACAGATTAATGCTACAATGATAATAGAAACTTTGCAAGTGTAGTTTACAGGGACAGAGACAAAACAAAACTATTTTGTCTGTTCGGCATTTCATTGTTGAATGAAAACATTTACACGAAAAATTAGTGTTTTTAGCGCATTGTATCTAATAAATCGTGATGATATTTTTGGCCTAAAAAATAGTATTATTTGAGTTCGAATGGTTTTTTAAAATCGTTTTATTATTTTAAAGTTCTTTTGCCGCCCAACCGGTATAGTGGTTAGCGTCGCTGACTGCCGTGCCGAAGGACTCGGATTCGAATCCCGGAGAAGGCATGGATGTTTGTAAATGTATCGGTGCGGCATGGCGGCACTTTAAATATGCGGCGAGCGGAAAGTTTTCTCATGTGGTTTGGTGGAAGGGGAGAGGGGTGGGAGACCTTTGGACCCTTTTCCCGGGGTGCCCTCCATCAAAATTGGGGGCGGAACTCAGCCAAATCGCACTGTCACCTATTAGGTGCTCAAAGCTATTGCCAACGACAGGCGTAATCTTGCGCTCTTTGACACGAGAATTCTCGTGGGCTTGGGCTGACTTTGTCAGACAAGTGAGCATGAGTAACAACATTTATTTGGCTTCTGAAAAATTATACATCTAAAGAAGAATTGCTGGGCTGATTTATTTGAACGAACGGGACAGAAAAGTAGCTATATTCATTTTTTAAAAAACTTCGTCTTTGCAATTTAAAGATACTTCTTTTTAAATTAACTTCAATAAAAGTAGATAAAGCAGGAACAATGATAGTGTTACGGATTTTGTATTTAATTTGACAAACGCTTTGTCTTCTCTCTTTATAATTTTCCAGCCAAATCTGCTTCAGTAAGAACACGTATTTCATTTGAATTCTCGAATAGATGTGAATTTCCATTTAATGCAATATCGCTCACAAATATGCTAAGTTCTTTCAAATCCTTTATGTAGTCGTTATCTCCAGTTCTAGGAATACTCGAGCAAATTTTCCTTTGATACATTCAAATTTTGATAAGCAAATTTTTTTCAAAAATTTCCTTTGACACAGCAAATTTTCCTCAAATTCCTTACTTGATATGTTTTTTTTTCAATACTAGATACCTTCAGGAGATATTCTTTGTGTTTTTCTGCTTTCTTAACACCTCCAAACAAACCATGTATCACTGCTTCTCCTCCTAGGAATTTCAAAATTACTCAGCAACAAATTTGCTTATGTAGTTCTTCTCGCTTCCAGAATCGGTTATAAAGTACCAAATATTCTTTACCATTTTCTATTATATTAACAATTAAAGTCTGTAAGTACAGTTACTTTGTACAAGTAAAATAGTATGTTCATTTATTTAATTTTCACACCTAGCTTCTGTTTTATTAAGGCAGTTGAGTTGAAAAACGCATAATATCAAAAAGTATATTCCGTTACAAAAAAGAAAAATTACTTTTCTGTTACATTGTCTTTGATAAATGTTTGTTTTGTTTCAAAGATCTGAAACAAAACCCTTTTTTCATTAAAATAGATTTCCTTTCTTCAGCACTAATTTTATGAGCATAATCACATCTTTCAGAATCGTGAAATTTATATTACCTCTAAACTCGGGAGATCAATGGAAATTAGTAATTTTTCTTTACTTATGCAGTTAAATTTTTGTTTAGATTTTACCGATGAGTCAGCGTTAACGGTACTTTCGATTACGAAATGATTAAAAATATTCGGAGAGTCACCTGGCAAAGTGCCAACCTTTTTCTCTCCTGCGTAACTGGACGTTCTAGTTGTCAACTTTATATTCGGAGTTTCCAGTTTCTTTAAGAAATTTCAAGAGATTTCAAACTACGAATTTGCGTCTGACAATAGTCTAGTATAAAAAGCTTTGATATCATTAGAACGTTTAAGAGTGAAAATACTAAAGTTATTCATGTGAACATTTATCAAAACATCTTTTCTTTCATATTTCTCAGTTAATAATTTGACAGCCCTATTATAATTATCAGATGTAATCGAGAAACTAATAATAGCATTTAATATGGAACTGCATAAATGAGCTTTCAGTAATTTATCAACCTTTTACGTTAGTGACTCGTTTTCATGTACTGCAGATTCATATGATCTCCAAAACTATCCACTGACTATTGTCACCATAAAATTTATAACCGTGAGCTTAGAAAGTTCCACATTAGCAGTTTCTTTAAAAGCATCCTCTCCCAGAGGAAATTCTTCATTTAAATTTTGTGAACTTCTCAAAGGTAAATTAATCAATAAATTTTGGTTTTGAATCTCATTAATGTTTTTGCCCTGGCTCTACATTTGCATAAAATTATCTTGTCTAGATATTCATCAACACTGTCTAAGTGAGATTAAATTTTTTTCTGGTTTTAAAACTGTTTCTAACTCACTCTCAATCGACTTTAAAATATCGACCTTACAGTTCAGCAGTTCTAAAACTTCTTCTAATTCATTTAAATTAATTTATCTTCGGAAAAATCAAATTCTACCTTACTACGAGTTTTAGTAACTACTGATCTGGATGTACCGAGTTTCTTTTTCGATGTAGAAGTAATTTCTTCACTCATTTTCGACTAACCAAAATGTTTCAAAATATTCAATGCTTAATCAACGTATTCGATGAACACATTAAAGTTTTCAATAATAGGAAAATAATACTATGCCATACCAGCATAAGATACCGATTAATCTAAAATATTTAATAAAGGAATGGCGAATAGTTATCTAGAGCTTTCTTCAATAAGCACAAGCACATTTTACAGCGTTTTACAAAATATGCAAAGCACTCAAAACTTATAAAGTTACAGACACAGTTACAGAGGTAGAAAAACGTTCGCGATAGGACTCACATACTTACACGATGATAAAAACTTATACATTTCCAAAGATAGCATGGTAAACCCAAACTGCATCTTTCTTCTTCATTCATCTTTCACTCAATTCTCTTTTCAAATTATGTTAACACCCTACTTCTTTAAGAAATCTTGATGCATATTCTTCAGTACCAAATTCTCCCTCTCGACGTTTCTAACCCATATTCCCATTTTAATGCACGAAGTACTACTGAAACATTTAACAGAGCAGCTAGCGTTACAACTTGAGATTGTTTCTTATTCAAAGACAATGCTTTCTGAAATTCTTGAGTGCACTCATCTTCACAAACGCTGTTATGTCTCGCCTGCATGATTGAATTGTTCATTTAGATTGTGAATTTTCCCATTAACGCACATTTTCCAAATACATGAATGAGAAATGCAATTAACTTGGGCAACCTTTCCACGAGTAGGATAAAATTTAAAAACTCATATTTTTTTTTTCAGTCTGATTAAGAGATCATAGTGTGATAGGAGCTGAGTTTCTCATTATCTTCAACTTACGACGCTGTCTGCTGCTAGAATCACATTTGCTAGATTAGCTATTTTACGTTTTGAAATAAATGCGTGCGCAGTGCATTCTGGGAAATATTTCCCCAAGTCAGGAATGACATGAGTATTTACATCACTCTACTCTACCTATTCCTGAATCCTTAATTTAAGATTTTCTGAAAGCTTAAATTTTAATTTAGATTATCAAAACAAATTAATTAGTACAGTAACGATTGGCAAACAAAAATTTCTGTTTTATGGAAAATATCCAAATCCATTTTATCGAGACGAAGTTTAGCACCATTCGAGTGAGGGTGTTTCTAAGTGCAATACTCAGAGCTTGTGATTTTTCTCACATTATGTAATGTAAGCTTAAACTTAGTTGTTTTTAATTGACACTAAAAAACGAATATTTTGCGAAAAGATAAATTTTTGTCCCGAATATCAAGACACTAAATGATTATAACTAAAATTTATTGTGCTTTTAAGCACAAAACCAAGCTAACTAATACAAATGGACTTACGATTCTGGCTGGGAAAACAGACAAACGCGAATTGTTTACATTACGCAAATTAAATTCCAGCCTAGTACCTGATTTTACGAACTATACTAGATTACTACAGATTCAAGGTCATTTCCCCCCTTCTGTCTTTCCTCTCAATCATGAAAACGAAAATTTATTATACGAACAAAGCGCAACTTACGATATATATTACATTTATATATAGCATTGTTCTAACATAGTTATTGTGACACAAAATTGGACTTTTTCTAAAATAACATACCAATGTTTTTTCCATATTTCGATTCTACGACTCAAATTATGCCTAAATGTTAAATTTTGTAAAATTTGGGGAGAAATTTACGGAGAAATTCAAAAATTTACCTTGGCACATTTTCTTCAGTCTGCGTTAAGTATAATTCACTAATTTGGCGAACTTCTTAATACGAGGCGTATTCGGAAACTAAGTACCGTTTTGAAAATTAAAAAAAAAAATAGTAAAACAATTTTTTCGAATCCAATTTTATTTTTGCATGAAAATACATGTCTTAAACTATTTTTCAACATAGTTTCCGCCAATGATCAAACACTTGTCATAGCGGGTGACCAGTTTTTGTATACCATCATCAAAGAAACTTCTCTCCAGTTTCGATAACCACGACTCCACAGCATTTTTCGTGTCATCGTCAGATCCAAAGCGCTTGCCACCAAGCTCGCGCTTCATGTGCAGGAACAAGTGATAGTCGGACGGCGCCAAGTCCGGGCTCTACGGCGGGTGATCGAACTGCTCCCAATGAAACTGTCGAATTAACGATTGAGTGACACCAGCAGTATGGGGCCGAGCATTATCATGGAGCAACACAATTCCTTTACTGAGCATTCCTCTTCGTTTGTTTTGAATGGCACGCCATAGTTTTGTTAAAGTCTCACAATATCGTGCCGCATTAATGGTTTCACGTCTGGGAAGAAATTCAGTAACCAAAACGCCTTTCCTATCCCAGAAGACAGTGCACATGACTTTTTGTGATGACATTGTCACTTTGAATTTTTGTTTTTTCGGAGAATGAGTGTGTCTCCACTCCATCGATTGTTGTTTCGATTCTGGTGTGAAATGACACACCCAAGTTTCATCACCTTGGTTTAAAAAGTTTTCTCCCTGATGTTAAATAGAGAGAAATAATCTTTTAAACCTTAGGGGTTTTTACTACTTTTAACTCTTTAAAATTTTAACTCATACTCACTCCCTCTAGGTGCCGGACAAACTAAACTTAAAATAAACCCTACTAAGATGAACTTGTTAGAAAATAGAGGAAGGAACTAATTGGTTGATCTGACTCATAATAATATTAAGTATAACCTTTCTTAAAGCAGTTAATTCACACATAGCAAGGCAAAGTAAATTCTTCTTAATAAACTTAACCTGAAAAGGAAGCTGGAATAAATCTTCTCTGGAACTCGGTGGAATAAAACACTATTTCGACCAAAACATTTCTATAATTCACTCATTCTAAAATTAAACTCACGAATAATTTATATTCATTAAATAGCAAAAACCTCATAAGCACCAGAGAAGAAGTATTCAAACACCAATCAATCAGTTCCGCTACTAAAAATCAAGCACTAGTTTTAACTTTCCTGGCACCTAAAAGTCATTTCAAATTCTATCTTAAAACACATTCAAAGTAACATTAATAAGTGGTTA
>KK119356.1:339020-371268 GCA_000611955.2 Stegodyphus mimosarum | reverse complement strand
GGATGGAGTTCCTGCACATTTTAGCAACATTGTGCGGGAATACTTCGACAGGATATATCCTGATCGCTGGATAGGTACAGGCGGATCATTTGCAGGGCCACCGCCATCCCCGACCGACTCTTCTGAATTTCTACCTGTGGGGACACATGAAGTCTATAGTGCATGAGACCACAGTGACATCGAACATGGAACTCGCCGCCAGGATTGTGGACCGTGACAAACCTGCCCATTTTGAACGGGTACGTGAATCCATACATCGACGTTGTGAAGCATGCATTGAGACGAATGGATGGAATTTCGAACATTTTCTGTGATTAATCATGTTCTCTAATATAAAAGTCATATTAACATCTCTTTCGACATCCTTTCTTTTCCCCCCTGTATGCCTACAAATAATATTCTCTAGCGGTCGCCATTCGCCTTTTCGGACACAAGTTCCTACGTAAATCTTGCTTGTCATGGTATGACATACCAGCATGTTAAGTTTGGCAATGACCTTTTGAGACACCCTGTATATTTGCAATAGTGTGCAAATAAAAATTAACATAAGCTTTTGGCAAGAAACACTTCCATGTGGATATCAACATTTGGCTACTTCTGCATTTAGTAAGAAAACATTTATGTTTTGGTTGGTGTTAGTGTCTAATTCAACAAGTATGTCATATTTTATGAATATTGATTTAATAATGTACGGATGACAATAAAAGTAATCTCATGTTGAACTCGTGAAATTTAACAAAGTTTCTTTTGCAATTAATTCTTGAAAACAATTTCTATTTAATACATGAAAAGATTTCATTAAGACAACTCATTTCTTTTGGTATGATCTTCATTATTCGCATAAAAGTTACCTTACTAACAAAGCTATAAGACTAGCTTTGTGTAAGGTCAATATTTGCTACTCGTCAGTGATTTCGGGCAATTACATTGTTGACTTTAACAGTTAATTTATTAAATAATCTTTGAATAGTTAGAAACATATTATGTAATGAAAGAATAGTTTAATTTTCATTTGACTCAATACTTCTATTTTCATTCAAATAGCATTTTACAAAGCAACAAAGCTATGTGCACTTTATAATTATTTTTATACTCTGTTGCTTGCTAAGTGCAGTTATTATCTAATCATCAGTTTGGTATTTTTAGAAAGTTAAAAATAATTTTAGAAATATTTCTTTTTTTACGCTGTAGAACCTACTGCGTTTGCTAATGAGAGGCAATTTTGACGGTAAATGGTTAGATAATAATCCTAGTTAGTTAACAGTCACTTTAAAATTAGATGAAAATTCATTGAAACAGACAGCTTAACAGTATAGTTTCAATAAAAAAGTACATCATTGACGTTGATAATTAATATATTAGAAAATGCAACTTTTTAGGAATCAAAGGAAAGAGAAAATTATTTATAAAAGTTATAGAAAGAGATACTGGTTTGTTGTTGAGAGCATTCTGCCTATCTGAAAGAGATATTGATGATGTTTTGGTCTAAAACGCCAGACGCATGCGGGCGCAAAATAATTTTGTGTGCATCGCGAATACATTTCAGTTATGTATTTGGTACAAATACGTTGTTTCAAAGATTTCAGAAAATTAGTTATTTGAAGTACAAGTTTGTGTCATTTTTATTGCCATTAAAAGTGAACGTAAATTACGCGCAAAAGCACGATTGACCGATGAGCATCTATAATCCGTGATGAAGTTAATTTCTAGTAATTTTTCTCCAAGGCTACAGAATAATCGGAATCCAAACGCCATCAAGTGCCAAGCTTTAGCGAGAAATAAAGAAGTTTACAATTATTTGCATACAAGTATATGTATTTGAATTTATGTGATGAAGAAATACTATTTAATAAATAAAAGAAAGAGATTAAATTGTCATTACTTATTCTCAAGTTTTGTTTCGCTTGGAAAGTTTGCATAATTTGTTTGTTTTTAATTTAAGTAAGTTATTTAATGATTAACAAGCCATATTAAGATTATTTAAAATGAATGTCTAATTGAAATATTAATATCTAGCTGTCCATATGTTTGACTTATAAAGTTGTAATGAAAAAAATATCTTGCAGGTTACCACTTTAGATTTCAGATTAAAAATATGTATAAATTTGAATATGTATTTTTAACCTGAAATCTTTCTTATAATAATAACCTTTGCGTTGTTATTATTACTTATGAATCGTTCAATAAATAGTTAATGAACAAAATTAAAAATTTAGTAGTCCAAAGGGACAATTTACCCAGAAGGACTGTTAATTTCGTTTTGGCATTTTGCGTCATCTGCATAAATGTATGAATGTTTCTCGCATTGTGATAAAACAACGGTACCTAGAGTTATTAAATTTTGAATATTGAATATTTCCACCAGAATATGGGCATCTGCAAGCCTAAATTTGAAATTTGGAATTTGTTTTATTGTCTTTTATTTTTGTAAAACTTTAACGAATTTTTGATTAACAAACTCAAGGATTTCAAAGCGAGCCATTGCAACGTTGTACAGAAAAAAGATTTTTATCTCCAGCGCGCGAGAGCGTGTATCGGAAATTCTAAAGATATGCTCATTTTAAAATTATTTTGCGATATTGCTCTTGAACTGAATTTTATGGCTTAAGTACGAACAACATGATATTTAATACACAAAGGTAACACACCAAATGTAAAAAAAAACGCCCCTTTGGATGTAATTTAAAATCTGAAACCTTTTAGATTTTTCTTTTTTTTTCTAAATTTTTTATTTATTCATTCATTTGTTTATTTATTTGAATAAAAATTTCCATCTTACTCAAATAAATAAATAAAAAATTCTATCCCCTCAGCTGCTTTCAGATTATGCATTAGCCCCGCATGTATTTTGCACCTGAATCCACTGATTTAAATTATGGCGAAACACTCGAGTTCACTATATAAATCCGCGAGAAGAATGTCTTCGCAGACGTTGTTTTAAGGGAAACTGCACATTATTTACATTATACATGAGGAAACCACGAAAACTTCTACTCAGCCAGCCCTTTTGCCGAAATTTGAACTCTGGTCGAAACATCAAGTGCTCAGTGAATTTATTACTCGGCATTGGCGATCGTGCGTACCGAGTTACCTATTTAGTAAGGTAATAACTAACACCTAAAATAATTGTTGAAAATGATCGCTAAAATTAAGCTTTTTAAGCAGTTTTGAAATTTATTTTAATTTTTCAACAACATTTTTATAATTACATACATGACGGCCTTTTAAACTTTTACGAAGAGATTATCTATTAATATTTGTTTCTTATTATTATCAAAAATTTTTACGTGTGTTTTCAAGTTCCTAAAACTACTGGTATCTTTTGTAACCACCACCTATTAATTCATCAGTTTTTCCGTATTCAGTTGAAGTCGGCACATTGCATCTTCCATATCACTTTTCCTGTCATTTTCAGTTTCTGCAGCTCTTTTAACACTTTCTACAGTACCGCGACCAATCAATATGTGTCTCCTCAATATTATCAGCATTTGCAACGTATTCTAAAAATGATTACTTATAATTTCCCTTAATGTTGGCTACAGCTTACAATTCCTTTGAGGTTTCTTCGAAAGACATGTTTTCTAAAGTGACTTCTCATTCGTGCTTTGACTATAATATGCATGAACTCTGGAAAGAGATCGATGCAGCTATGTTCTTCGAAATGCTTGTATTTTTTCATATTTCGGTTTTGTTTATCATTTATTTACCGATATCTTTTCTGTAATGACATACGAAAGCTTTTATAACATCCTAGTATAAAGACTGAATGATGGATGTTTTACTTGCAAGAATAAATACCAAATTAATAATTTTCAGAATAAAATCAGAGAGGCTGCCAGATCAGTTGTCTATCAGTAAAGCTATTTTTCCGTTTTAAAGTTCCCTTTACTATTTGAAAAAAAAATCAGTAAAAATACTGCTTGCCATTCATAAATCTTATTGTCTTGGTAAGTTAGGGATAAATTCTTAATTCCTTTTAAACATCAAGGTTTTCAGATTTCTTCCAGTAACCAAAAGTGTCTTCTTAGTTGTATGTATCCATTTGCATGTTAATTGCACAAGCATTCCTTTAATGTCTTAAAATGAGTTACTCTTTCAGTTTTAAACATTAATGCGTGTTATCGCAATGCTTTGTAAAGCAGAACAATTTCGTGCATATTATAAATTGGCTTCCATTCCTTTAGCAACCCAGATAAAACTTAAGTTTCAGGATGCCTTTTACTTCTCAACATGCAAGTCCTAATGGAAAATGTTATTTCTTTCTTCCCATCTTGGGAGCCATTCTCATTTGGAAATTTCATTTCTAGCATTTTATTAAATTACACAATTTTTAAGGTCAAAAGAGCTCTGGAAATAAGGATATTCTTCAGTGACCATGCCAAGAACTGGTTTTACAAAATTTTAGTTATGGATAAATGTTCTTGCCGAAGTTTTGCATCGCCAAACTATTGATGTTTTACGTAAACGAGAGATATAATAAATAAAAGGATAGCTCATAAATAATTTATTAGATCATATTTTATTTTTTTATTTTAGAAATAGCCTGCTTAATAATCATATGATGAATAAAAAAGGCAAAACTGGTCGTAGCTTTAAGGCTGTTACCAAGATTATTCTTACTGGGTAGATTATGTAGTGTGAGCTTGATAAAAAGTTTGAAAAAAGAGTTTTCTCAAGTGAATAATGAAGTAATGAGTCAATTTGTAAAAGGTTATATCAACAAAATTGAAGTATTATACACTTCGTCCCAAAAAATAAGCAACAAAGGCAAAACACGGAACAAAACAAAAATTATTAATGAATATGCGTGAAATTGATCCAAGAGACTGATGTGGCATTACTAGACCCAATAGCAAACAATAAAGCAAAGACATACAGAAACATATACATGTGGGGGTTATGCGATATGAAGAGCACATAGAGTATGGATAAAAATAACTAATTTATTTTATTTAAATTTACTAAGCGATTATGAAAAGTTGAAAATGATGAATGTTACAGCTGGTAATACATGAAATTGATTAAAATTAATGTAATCACACAATTACGTTAGGTCGACGAGCAGTTCATGTAATAATGTATAGTTCTTGCATACCATCAGTCTCTCATAGGAATATCAATTACGAGGACATAACTGAATTGCAGTTTCTCAACATTAGTCGACAATCCAAACATTCTAATACTCATCCTCTACAAGCCGTCTGCTTGTCTCGGAGTTGTCTGCAGCTGGGTGATGTCTCTACTACTCTGCGAGCTGTGCTGCGCTTGAAGTAGATGACGTCATACCTCACTGGTTATTCGCCGATTATTTCCCACATCTTGTTGGAGTTTTGTTTTAAATGTTAAGTTTTAAAGTTCAATATCACATGAAAGTCAAAATTAGGATAACAATTCTAAATCACATGAATATGACAAATACTGAATGGGTGTAAAAGTTTGTGGCATACATGATAAACAACACTTAGACTGTAAAACTTGTCGGTTCAAATAAACAGTAAATAGTACCAGATAAACTCCAACAGATGATTTAAAGTTGCGTTGTGTAAAATTTAAAATAAACTATTGGGTCCAGTGTTCTGAATTAAAAGTGAAGACATTACAAGATAAGTTAAATTAAATATAGGATTTATTAAGAGATAAACTGATTTAGTAGAAAATTTTACATAGGTGAGGGTGGTGGTGTTCAAAAATAAAAATAAAACGTTTCATAACGATTTTGACAATGGTAAGGGTACATGGAGATACGTGGATACACAATTCTGGCAGTAGACGTCAACAAAAATTTTCTTGATTGACCATTTTTCTTTCTATAAGGAGAGAAAAATAAATTAGTTAAATATAGAAATTTCTTTTGTCATTCTCGTCGCCCTCCCTTAGGAGCTTTCTCTCCACCATTTCAATAGACATCTTTCCCTGATTACGCAAACAGCTACTCCGGACGAAGCGACAGTTTTCTCGTCTCGTGACTCCTTCAGTATTTTTCCTTCTCGCCGTCTGCCAACGTCTCTCCCTCGTAGATCGCTCCAAGCCTTTTTCTTCTTTCCGCCAAATACTCGTTTGGCGATCCGAGATGGTACAAGACAGGCCAAGTGCCCGACAACCCCAAGGGAAAAATGCACACAGGAAGGTGAAGTAGGTAGTTCGAACGCCTGAAGTTGGCGAATAATCGCCGATCCTCCAAGGTCATCAACCTGTCAGCAGAGCTAGCCTCGTCTCGGGGTCCCAATCTAGCATGGTGAAAGCCTGCAAGTAAGCAAATCACCCCGTCCCCTCAACCTTGGCGTAGCGTATTTGTAGGTAGAAATTATCTTCTCCGGCAGGGTGCAGAAATCTCACTTGATGACAGAGGCTACCCAGACCAATGTCTGGCGGGGCGAACAAAATGTCACAACAAAGTCATAAATCTTGATTTCCCAAAAGGCAACGAAACAAGGTTTTCGAAAAGAATTAAGGATTTGTTTTTTTAAATACTAATTAATACAAGACCGAGGAAAGGTTCTTCAATTAAAATATAATAATCACATAGAAAAATTTCTTAGGTTTTCTACAACACCAAACACGACCACCATAGTCAGAAAATAAAAACTACTTGAATTAAAATATAATAATCACTTAGGAAAACTTTTATGTTTTCCACAACACCAAAACGATCACCATAGTCAGAAAATATGGATCCCAATTTTAGCAGAAAAGGGGGCACATTACAAAACTTAATTAAAACTTTAACACCAACTTGTGTAAGAAAAAACTTTAAAAGAGCTTTAAAAATTTGACCTTAAGGGTCAACTTAACAAGAGATTAAACATTAAGCAACCAAGTTAAGAATAGTATTAACTAAACAAAAAAATTTAAATAGTTAACCAAGCTACCAAAAGTAAAAGAAGAAAAATTAATTACTCAAGCAACTTAAAATCAGAGTTAACCAAAACTGTCAAACAAAATTAAATGACAACAATTACTTTTCAAAAAGGCAAAGAAATTTAAGATCACTTCAAAATAAAAACAAATTAATAACTTTTAAGACTGATAACAGAATTAAGTTAAATCATTACAATTAAGACATTTTAATTCACAACTGAAATAATTAAGTATGTAATACATAACAACAATTAACAGCACTTTTAACAAGTTCTCATAAAAATATTATACCATAAATATTATACCATGAAATATTATATCAATTATCAACATAAAGAAAATAATACCAGTAATTAATAATTACACTGCCACCACTCTTAGCAAAAGCAATTTTTAAAATTACACTGGACCAAAAATGATAATTTAGAATACATGGCACCAGTTTCATGCCCACAAGATACAAAATAAAATACAAATTGCATATAACAAAATTCGCAAGGTCACGGCACCATTTTCTTGTTGGAGTTTTTCTAATTTAAGTGTTTAAGTTTTAAAGTTCAATATCACATGAAAGTCAAAATTAGGATAACAATTCTAAATCACATGAATATGACAAATGCTGAATGGGTGTAAAAGTTTGTGGCATACATGATAAACAACATTTAGACTGTAAAACTTGTGGGTTCAAATAAACAGTAAATAGTACCAGATAAACTCCAACAGATGATTTAAAGTTGCGTTGTGTAAAATTTAAAATAAACTATTGGGTCCAGTGTTCTGAATTAAAAGTGAAGACATTACAAGATAAGTTAAATTAAATATAGGATTTATTAAGAGATAAACTGACTTAGTAGAAAATTTTACATAGGTGAGGGTGGTGGTGTTCAAAAATAAAAATAAAATGTTTCATAACGATTTTGACAATGGTAAGGGTACATGAAGATACGTGGATACACAATCCTGGCAGTAGACGTCAACAAAAATTTTCTTGATTGACCATTTTTCTTTCTATAAGGAGAGAAAAATAAATTAGTTAAATATAGAAATTTCTTTTGTCATTCTCGTCGCCCTCCTTTAGGAGCCTTCTCTCTACCATTTCAATAGACATCTTTCCCTGATTACGCAACCAGCTACTCCGGACGAAACGACAGTTTTCTCGTCTCGTGAGTCCTTCAGTATTTTTCCTTCTCGCCGTCTGCCAACGTCTCTCCCTCGTAGATCGCTCCAAACCTTTTTCTTCTTTCCGCCAAATACTCGTTCGGCGATCCGAGATGGTACAAGAAAGGCCAAGTGCCCGGCAACCCCAAGGGAAAAATGCACACAGGAAGGTGAAGCAAGGTAGTTCGAACGCCTGAAGTTGGCGAATAATCGCCGATCCTCCAAGGTCATCATCCTGTCAGCAGAGCTAGCCTCGTCTCGGGGTCCCAATCCAGCATGGTGAAAGCCTGCAAGTAAGCAAATCACCCCGTCCCCTCAACCTTGGCGTAGCGTATTTGTAGGTAGAAATTATCTTCTCCGGCAGGGTGCAGAAATCTCACTTGATGACAGAGGCTACCCAGACCAATGTCTGGCGGGGCGAACAAAATGTCACAACAAAGTCATAAATCTTGATTTCCCAAAAGGCAACGAAACAAGGTTTTCGAAAAGAATTAAGGATTTGTTTTTTTAAATACTAATTAATACAAGACCGAGGAAAGGTTCTTCAATTAAAATATAATAATCACATAGAAAAATTTCTTAGGTTTTCTACAACACCAAACACGACCACCATAGTCAGAAAATAAAAACTACTTGAATTAAAATATAATAATCACTTAGGATTTGTTTTTTTAAATACTAATTAATACAAGACCGAAGAAAAGTACTTCAATTAAAATAGAATAATCACATAGAAAAATTTCTTAAGTTTTCTACAACACCAAAGACAATCACCATAGTCAGAAAATAAAAATTACTTCAATTAAAATATAATAATCACGTAGGAAAAATTTTATGTTTTCCATAACACCAAAACGACCATCATAGTCAGAAAATATGGATCCCAATTTTAGCAGAAAAGGGGGCACATTACAAAACTTAATTAAAACTTTAACTCCAACTTGTGTAAGCAAAAACTTTAAAAGAACTTTAAAAATTTGATCTTAAGGGTCAATTTAACAAGAGATTAAACATTAAGCAACCAAGTTAAGAATAGTATTAACTAAACAAACAAATTTAAATAATTAACCAAACTACCAAAAGTAAAAGAAGAAAAATTAATTACTCAAGCAACTTAAAATCAGAGTTAACCAAAACTGTCAAACAAAATTAAATGACAACAATTACTTTTCAATAAGGCAAAGAAATTTAAGATCACTTCAAAATAAAAACAAATTAATAACCTTTAAGACTGATAACAGAATTAAGTTAAATCATTACAATTAAGACATTTTAATTCACAACTGAAATAGCTAAGTATGTAATACATAACAATCTCGGCCATCCTGGGGAGACATCGACTTGGGTATATGTTGCGTGAACATCACCATCATCATAGGGTACCAGAAAAAAAGAGTCCTTAAATTTGAGCTGATACAATCATCAATCACTTGACCATGGCTTCATATGGTCAGCCGCAGTAGATGTCATATTCAGTCCTTCCGACTTCATATCTATCACTTGATTTAATAGCTATAACTTTGTAAGGTCCCTTGAAATTTAAGTTGTAATTTCAAACCGTTCCATACCGAGTTCGCCGAATTAAGGGCAGTGAGAATTAGTCTTTAATCTCATTTAATTTCCGATCATCAATGCAAAGTCTAAAATTGTTATCTTTCTTCCTACACAAAACTATAGGTGCTGAATAATTTGAATTAGTAGGCTTTATTATATCATCTTTTAACCATTCGTTAATTTGCTCCTCAACAATTTTTTGTTCCCTGAACGACTTATATCTTCGATTTTGACAGACCTGAATTTCATCGCATAAATTTATTTGCATCTTGAAATCGGACTGTTTATTTTTCACAGGCTGGTATGAATTAATTAATTTACAGAGTCTTTATTTATGTTCCACATTCGAAATATGACTTAAATTAATCTCGTTGACAAAAATTGCACTAACTACATGAGCAAGGTAATTAGATTCCAAGTTACTTCCGCTTCGCTATCAAATTCATACTACTTTTATTTCGATGACAGATTATTTGAAGGCCATTCTCAGTGAAGGATATGTTTAACTGATTTATTACATTCAAACCTAACACAATATGATTACATATTGACTCAACGTAAAGTTTCGTATGAAGGGAAAAAAACCATCGATTGAAATATGAGAAGTAAAAAAGCCAATCGGAGAAGTTTCCTTAATGAATAATTCTTGGATAATAGTTCTTGCACACCTTCAGTCTCTCACAGGAATATCAATTATGAAGGCATAACTGAATTGCAGTTTCTCAACATTAGTAAGAGATCCAAAAATTCCAGTATTCTTCCTCTACAAGCCGTCTGCTTGTCTTGAGGGAACATGTCCGTTCCCTTGCTCGTCTTGGAGACTTCTGCAACTGGATGTTGTCTCTACTGTTTTGCGAGTTGTGCTGTAATGGCGGTAGACGACATCACACCTCATTGGCTATCCGCCGATTATTTCCCATATACATCGCGAAATATCAAATGGGTTGGTAGAGTGTGTAATGGAAACATCATGTTAATAACGGATGTGATACCCTATAAATGATATGCATGGTTGTTGACGGCGAAGCAAGCTAGCAATAGTGTCGTTGATCGCTTGTTATGGCAGCAGCGCCTATTCCTGTAGTAATGAATGTAGGGTCCCGTGGAGGGTGCCTGGAGGCACACTGCGAACTACTATCCGTCGTTCCACATGTTTCACGCGTGTTGTATAGGATTCAGGTACGGTGTTTAGCAGGCCACGCCAGATGTCGAATAATTTCACTCTCCAGATAACTCCGTATCATACTATGCGGGTGGGCGTTATCGTCTATAAATATCGCGTCGTTACCCATTGCAGCGCTGAGGCTGTAAAATTTCGTCGCAGTATTGGACGACTACGGCAAAACTACCATGGATCACGCAGAGGTAGGTGTGGTCATTCTTTGCTACCCCAGCTCATACATGTAAGCCTCCGTCCGCGTAATGGCCTCTTTTGACGATTTTGACAATATCTGGCGCCCAATAACGTGTTTCTTACTCTAGCCATATCATTTTCCTCCGGGAATCATTCTGGATGTTAAATCGAGACTCATCTGTAAAGAGTACGTGGTCCCGTTGCTCTGGTGTCCAACTGCAATGCTCACGGGCCCAATACAGTCACCTTTTGACATCCGATGGGGACAGAGAAACGCAAAAGGCAGGTTGTCCATTTTCATGCAGTCGACTCGACGCAGTTTGACGCGATATGGACCATCCTGCAGCAGCAGACAGATGCAATGCCAGCTGTCTTGCTATTAGTGACGCGTCTCGCACATAGCGTCTGGGACATAGCAAAGAAGTGATCTCTGCCGTTGAGGTAATCATCTGCCGTCAGACCCACGTCTTCTATAGAGGTTTTGATCTCTTTGGTAAACATTCCACAGCCTATTGATGATACTATGATGCACATTCAACTCTCTTGCAACAGTGGATTATCTTGCACTAGCTTGCAATATCTCGACAGTCAGTTAACATATTTCATCGTGCAAATGATGTCTTTGTTTCATGCTTTCTGCTTTGGCTATCTCGAATTACACAGAGCTATCACTGCTTGCGAACTGACGCATAGCTCCGGAATGCCCCTTTTTAAGGCCTTGTGGTGTAACTGTGGGATTGCGGATTATGCTAATTTTTGTTGGCTATTTGCATTGGGCGATGCAGTCTCTCCACATATGTAAATCATATGTTTTAATTCTCTTTTTGACATTTATACATTTTCTTTTAGCGTTCTTTGCTTATATTTTGAGCACGAGTTTAATTATCAAACGTACGAATAAATTGCTTACGGTTTTTGATGCGATGATTTGAACTCTTGCAATTAATATATGCTCTGAATAAGGCACTTATTGCTATAAAATAATTAGAATCAATTTTCAACTTTATAATACAATAAAAAGGTGAAGTTTAAAAAAGCACATGGTATGAAAACCTTCAGCATACCTTCAAAACAAAGGTTTCAAACAGCATTTTAAACTCAATTTAATGTCTTATATGTTTTAGCAAGAATCTTTTGAAACTTTTCAGAAGTATAAAAATGCATTGCTTATTAAAAATACAGAATTTAAAACACAAAGCTATTTTAAATGAAATAGAGCATACATTCATTTGAAATCAGACAAGTTTCAACCTCAGACAGTAGATGTTTTAACGCAACATTTTATGTTCATTTCATATTAGCTTAATTTTTTGTTAAAGGAACGCTAGTCGCCAAATGTGATAGTGTCATTGTTTAATATTTACTGTGTGCAATCGCAAGATTGTGCGGTATCCAATATTTGCAGTTCTTTGATGTTTTTGAGCGAAAACAGACCGATTTGTTCGTGGGGAGTCACTTTAAATATCAGAGAAATACATAAATTCAGCATCGTGCTCAACTTCGGCTTTGCGTACATTAAAAATTATATGTATAATAATATATGATACATTATTGTTATTACAAGTTCACTTTCTTACATAAAACTTTATATATCGTTAGTGTTGCAGCCATCTGTTTAAGTTGTTCAATATTTATGTTCGGTGCTCGTTAAGTGGCGTTTCAATAACAGAAAAGTACTCATACTAGTTCACTAAACACGTGAATACCAGTGGTCAAATGAATATGATTCTGAATATTGGTAGTCCGACACGGGTTTCTTCAAATCCTCATTAACGAGATGGCTGTATGGGCGTTTTCTCTGTAGGGACAACCTTAATATAATGTTATTGTAAGTTTGTTTCCTTTAAAGGATTCTCTAGGAAGTTCTCTAATACCTCGTCTGCCCCATTTGATAAATAGACCTTGCTTATTTTGCTGTAACAGATTAAAAACGAATGTTCATTTATTGAAGTGCACTTAAAATGAAATTTATATGTGAATCTATTGTTGGCAAATTTAAAAATAGCTTCCCGCATTTGTTAGGGATTTAAAACATTAAGTACGATAATTCAGGAAACGCAACTTTGAAATATGGACTTAAAATAATTTCATTTATCCATTTATTCGATAATTCAATAGCAACTCATATTTCATCCCCGATTCACCACTATATCTCCTTATTACCAGAATCTGTAACAGGAGGCTCTGAATGATAAATAGCGAAGCATATCCGTAGATGAATCTAGTTTTCCTCTTCATCAAATATTGGAGAAATAGGCATAGTTACTTCACGAAGAATTGGATACCGAGGAAATTATATTACCGATCAAATTTGAAGCTGAACTTGTTCTGGGTTAAGTATTAAACAACTTTAAATTCATTTAAAGTTTTATGAATAGCGATGCAAGATACAATTAAGTAAGCTATTTATTGGATAACTCGAATATTAAATACGAACAGTAATTCAGTTCCTACTTCTTCGAAGAAAATCTAATTAATTCATTTGAGTAGGAATGTTTAAGTAATATTTAGATGATCGTTTCCAGTGCAAATCAGGAGTTAACTAATGTCATTTATAAATATATTAAATTACGAATTCTAGTTGTTTAACATATTTCTTGAATAAGATATCATTGTTACAAATTAGTTCATCGGTATCACTTAATACGTAGCCAGCAAGTAAAAAAATCTTTGTAGAGTCATCAGGTTTATTTTGGAGAGCTAAAAGAAAACATCAGCAATGCCCTCACTGGGAGTCGAACTCTTGACCTCCCAACTGCTAGCCAGGCATGCTTTTATTTACATCGTGAAGACACGCAGTGCTCAGATTAAAGCAGAAATTCTTTACATCTTAAATTCCTTCGACTGAAAAACAATAATGCGTTTTTAATTTTAAGAGATCGTGTGGATTGCAAAAAAAGTTTTTGAAATCGGAAGCTTTGCACGGTAACGATATAAAAAAGCCGTAAACCTTTCAGGACCGAAACAATATTTCATAAAAACGTGGAATTCGTAAACTCAAAGCTGGTGAAAGCACGGTTGATGAAACGTCCACTGTACAATATTTGGTATGTGAAGATGTATCGAATTGCAGTCTTTCTGATTGTAAGAGATACCAGACTGATGAAACAGAAACCGAATAAAGCTAATCATATTTTGAAAACTTTCCCGAATACAATATAAGTCTTCATCGTCTTCAAAGCAGCAATTTTTTGTACTTATGCCTTAATCCAGCGATTCTCAAACTGAAATTCATCATCCTACCCTGCCCCAAAATTCAAAGAGTGATGTATTACGAAATTGCCCTTTGATTTTGCCACTTTAAGTGAAATATATGAAGATTTTTTCTACGACAGTTGAGAGTCCCTCTGGAGTATTTTGAAATGGATCTCTAACCTACTCGTAACTTGCTATCAGGTTGTCGTTAGCAAGAAAATCCTTTTTAAATTTCTTTGCCAGTATGACTAAATGATTTTCAGTGGTTTCAAAAACAACTTTCATATGTAGTTCTTTAGCCTAGTAAGTTTTCAAACATTTCCAGGTTTTCTTGCTTTAAATTCCTGCTCCATAATTTCAATTTTCTGAAAAAAAAAAACATTAATTTTATCACTCTTTTCCATATGTATATTTGCTTCTTGGAGTTGAAGATTCAAGGTATTTAATTTCTCGAATATATCGACCAATTAGCTCAATTTCATCACAAGTAAACCATCTCGAAACTTCTCAGCTCCATGTCTATTTTCCTCTTTTGGAAAAATGTGCTTACAAAGTGTACAAAATTCTTGATTTTGGGGTCTCATTTTTATATAATTTACTACTGTCCGAACTGTCGTTGGCACAATATTCAGACCATTTCTTGGTCATTCATTTCTTTTGGAAGCCAGAGCTTCTCTGTGGATCATGTAATATGTCCAGATGCACAGTGGAGATTTTTGTTTTACAAGTGCTTTGGAATCATCCAGACATTATACGAGCACCAATGGTGCATATTCCGACACAATTCTCCACTCTTTGTTTGCCTCGTTTATAAAATTATTTAAAATATCAAATAATGCTAGTGCTGTTGTTCTGAGTTTTATTGGTTTACAAAAAAAAGTATTTCTTCTACTGCTGACATAGTATCACAAAGTCGCACATACGCAACGAAATGAGCATTTTTATTGCTGTGTGTTGCCTCATTAAGCTGAATTGAAAACAATTTGTGATGCAACTTCTCGAAAAGCTGCTACTGTACATCTTCAGCTATATCATCGATTTGACGGGCAACGGTATCATTTGATAGAGGTATGGACTACAAATGTTTAGCAAAATTATCTCCAAACATAGTTTCTACGTTCTCAGTTGCAGCTCGCAAAATAAGCTCTTCGCCTATGGTGTGAGGCGTTTTACATCTGGCTGTTTTATATAAGACTTTGTAAAAAGCAAGTAAAGCTTTTCCGTTTACAGACAAAGTTTTTTTAAAAATGGTTTTTTGCTTTTCATATGATTTTAATTTTAATTCAAAAATTAATTTAAATAAATAAATTAGAATAAATAAATTAGAAATAAATAAATAAATAAATTCTCGAGGTTTGTTAATGTACTCACCATGAAGCGTTTCCAAATGTCGTTTAAGTTTATTAGGTTTCATGCTGTCTGCTGCCAGTATTTTTGAGCAAATAACACCTAGAGGCATTTCTTTTTCATTTACTTCAGTCGTGGTAAACCCAAAATTTAAGTATTCTTGAGAATATCTTCTTGATCTAATTTTCAAATCCACGCTCTTCTGTGTACTTGTTGATGTTTTATTATCGTCTAATGTTAACTTACGACTTAAAAATTTATCCATGATTTTATTTAAATTTACTGCGTTATTTAATATCGTAAATTGCAAATAACGCCGAAATTACAAAAAGCAAATTCAAGATAGATTCTGTAGCATTAGAAAGATCGACTCGACCACTACTGACTGGAATTGCCACGAGGTGCAGCAGTTATACATGTTTGCGGAGACGTTTTTTCTAATAGGTTGCTCAGATGTCCGCGAGAATGCCGAATGTGACGAATAGCAGAATGTGACGGATAGAGAGCAACAGAGACTAGACTATTTTTCTAATGACATTTGTACTACTAGAAATGGATGATTGAGGAAATAAATATTTAATTTATTTAAAGTTTATTTTGCAATCTGCTCCAATTTAAAAATTAGAAAGGGAAAGTAACATAATACTTAGCCTATCACTTAGAAGTAACTTGAAATATTTGTTGCTTTAAAGTAACATATGCAAAATTTAACACGCTTGACAATTTGTACGGTTTATAATTAAGGTCGTATTGTAGCTTTAGCGTCAAAGTACATTATTATTTCATTCAATACATTGTTATTGTACGGGGAGGCGCGATGAAAATTATGACTGAAATTTGGTCGCAAGTATTGAAAGTTTGAGAAGCACTGCCTTAACCCCATTTGTGTACCTGATACCTATCCATGGTACAGCTGATTGATCACTAGAAGTTCATGAAAGAAGTGAATCTGCTTTCTCCAAGACGTAGTCTGAATTCCTTGTCTATATCTTATTCCCAGTTTCTTGTATGGAATCAAAGGTTACAGACGTGAGTCGGATTTATAATTACGATCTTGAGAGGCATAGAAGTTTGAATTAATAATCATGATCTTGAAACGCATAGAAGTCAGAACTATAATTATGATCTTGAGACGCATAGAAGTCAGAATTATAATTATGATCTTGAGACGCATAGAAGTCAGAATTATAATTATGATTTTGAGACGCAGTAAATGTAAAACTTAAACTTACGAAATGCCAGAAGAACTAAGAGTGCAATAAACACAATCCTGATAATTAGAGGAAAATTTACATTGAAGATTTATTCCACTAAGTCGAAGGTGTAAATAATTCCAGAAACAATTTTCGTCGTAAAAGATCTCATGTCAGAAGATGGGATCTTATTTCCACATACTCACCAGATTTAACTCAGTAGGACATTTTTATTTGAGAGGTGAGACCGAAATTCAAAAATTGCAATTTTGATTCAATGGAAAACACCGAGGCTATATCATAAGCTATAAAAAGTATTCTATAAAACACTTCTGGAGAATATTCAGTCCTGAATAATATTGGTGAAATAATATCAGGGGTAATGTTGGTGCATATATTAGGAAACCGACTAGCTAAAAACACAGCAACTCATTGAAAAACTGTTAGTGTCTCTTCATCGTACCTAATGCTCCCATTTGAATCGAAAATCTGAATCAAGATAAAATTGTTAACTATTATTTAGATTATATAGAAGAATTGTAGAAGATTTATCTAGTAACGTTTTATTTTGGTCAGAATGTCTACTGAGTTTATATCTCAGGTTGTAAAAAATAGTTTATATCATATATACGACTCTGAGATGAAGTAGCAAGCTTTTAAAGGTTCTTTAGAGCAAAAAGGCAGAGGAAAGCTGGGAATACAATGAAAAAACTCTTGTTGTTGGTAGTTGCTTATTCTTCTTAATCTATAGAAACTAGGCTATGCTTAAGAAGTCACTTAGCTTCATAAATCAAATAATAGTAAAGAGTTGAGTCAGCTCTATCAGCATTGATTTCAGAAAGGCTATACCATAACCTGTTTTGAATAAAAGTGGGTGAAAACTGGAAGGTGATTTGCAGATCAGACAACCAATGAGGACCCGCACTGCAATATTTTGAGGCTATTAAGAGAAGTCCTCAGAGGCGCAAATGTGGGATCTAGTTTATTATCAGCCATAATGTAAAAAGCTCCATTTTAAAATTTTAAAAAATGCCGGAAAACATCTAAACTGTGCAAACGCTTTTTCGGCTTATTTAATCAGATTGATTGTATGAATTTACATGTTTGCTAAAACTGATAGTTATCATTAGACTACTGCTAGTCATTATTTCGATTCCGAAGATTTGACCATAAGACAACGTTAGCTTACTTAGCACTATGAGCCGAAATGGTTCTTCAAAATTTGCAGTATTTTTAAATTAAAGCTAATGTAAATATGCATCTCACTTCGATTAAATTTTTAAAAATTTTGAATAATTTTTTTCAATTACATTGAAACCTCTCTTACCTTAAAAGTGATTTACTATTTATTGGAATTTTTAATGATTCTTCTTTTTTTTTCGTTTCTTTCTCTTTGGGAAATTAACGCTCAGGAGGTAAGGAATCTTTGCTTTAGAAAGGTGAGAAATCATAAATATGTAAATTCTCTTGAAAAGTCAAAATTGAAGATTTCTGTTTTTTTTTTTTACTTTTCAGTATGCAAATATGTTAGGTAACAGCCAATCACGCTTTCATGTCAAGAAATATGCAAAAAAGGCAGTCTTATAAGAAGCCAGCTTTATGAAGGGCTACAGAAGTTGATTGTAAGTGCTGCTAGAAGGTGTTTAAAACTTTCGTACAGTTTGTTTTCAAGACATACGTGTTTCTATGACTTCCAGAAGACCAATGGAAGATTCTGAGCGCTGGCGTGCTGTGGGATGCATTGAAGCAGGACAGTCGATCACAGATGTTGCTCATTTCTTCGGCGTTCATCATTCTGTAATTTCACGTTCATGGAAACAATTCCAAACCACACAGACAGTTGTCCGAAGACCCGTAGCCGATCGCCAAAGGGTTACAACCCCCGCGGAAGATCGATATATTGCTATTGTATCCAAGCGGAATCGCAGAGCGACTTTCACACGTGTGACATCTATGGTTACAGCGTCCATTGGTAAGGCGATATCTGCAGCTACTGTACGGCGAAGATTACATATGAGTGGACTGTACGCCCGGGTACCTCGAGTTTGTGTTCCTCTATCCGTCTAATCAAGAGGGGCACGATTACAGTGGTGCCGGGAACATGTCAATTGGAATGTGTCTGACTGGGGAAATGTCATGTTTACTGATGAGTCAAGATTTGCTCTGGCGCCAGATGACAAGCGTATAAGGATATGGCGTGAACAACGAACACGCAATCAGTCCCAAAACACTACCGAACATCTCGCATTCCGAGACGGAAGCATTATGGTGTGGGCAGGGATTTCATTAGGATATCGCACCGACCTGCACATCTTTAAACGGGGTTCTTTGACGGCTGTCCGGTATCGAGATGAAGTAATAGAACCCGTTGTGAGATTGTACGCTGCAGCAGGTGGCTCTACTTTTGTTTAATGGACGTCCCCATAGAGCTGAAATCGTCGATGACTACCTGGAGAGTGAAGGGATTGCGCGTATGGCGTGGCCAGCATATTCGCCCGACCTTAATCCCATTAAAAATCTTTGGAATGTTCTCCACCGTGCTGTATCTTCACGTTTCCCACCTCCAGCCACTCTGAGCTGGAAACCGCTCTACAAGAAGAATGGCGATTGCTTAATTCTGCGGTGGTTGACCACCTAATTGAAAGCATGGTCACAAGGTGTAAACTTTGTATGCAGATCAGGGGTGATCACATACCCTATTAATGCCCTTTTTTCCCTCTATGCTGTTTATTTTCACTTTATACATAATTCTGTTTAAGTGTTCGATATGTCATTATGTGATAACTTACAAAAATTTAATATTGTTTTCATTTCTGTATATAATTATTGATTTTGATTTATGCATAAATATATATGCTAGTTTTCTGCCGAATTTTGTGTCAATCAAAACAGTATTTGTTGATTTTTTTGCATTTTACATCTTCGTGCTTAAATTTTGGAAGTGACTGTATAATAAGGATAATCAGGGATGTATATCCATCATAATGAAAAACAAGCGCAGTAAGTATTTTATTGCTGATTAGACGAAAAATTGCATACAAATGTGATGTTTCTTAAAAATAAAATTTAAGGACTTTCGTTACGTTACACTAGATAAGAATAAAGCGCTTAGAAATGGTAAGAATAAAATGTTTTCATTTCTTCTAAACCAGACCTTTCTTCCAGTAAGCAAGAAAGAACAGGCCTACTTAATATTTGTTTTTATAATCTAAGAAATAGGCATTCTTAACATTCTAAGAAATATTTAATCGTCGGAAATGATAATAATAAATATCAGACTGAAAATGCACTAAAGTGTTAATGGCATTTGAAAGTGCATTAAATATTCTCACTCTGCTGTTAATGGATGACAACAGGTCTTTCTATGTAGCTTAGTGTAATAAACGGCAAAACTCTCTGTCGAAAAAAAGCTAAAACGTTACATAACACGAGCTTTTTTATATATTTAACTCATTTCTAGGGATTAAATAGTAATAAAAAAACTAATCGGCTGCATTTTCCTTTGTCTTTATAATTTAAAAAGAAAATTACAGTGAATGAATGCAAAGAGCCTGCTTTTGATTTTTTTCTTAATTTCTGTTGCTTTCATTCTTTTATACTATTTTATTCATAGCCCCTTGAGGAAAAGGGCTCTTGAAAGAACTGCATGTGCATTTTCCTACGTATTGTGAAATGTACGTTTTCAAAATAGTTCTTAAAAAGGGTAACATAAAAATAAAATATTAAATGATTTAAACTGTTGAAGAGTGCCGCATTCAAGGATTCTATCTCTTGTTATTAGGCTTTATTGTATGTAACAATCACTTGAACTTAATTCAAGAGAAATTTGTCGCCAAGAATAATCGTCTGCTGCATTAATTCGACACTAATTTAGCAAGAATGAATATAGTTCACATTAGGGGTCTCAAACTCAGATTGCATGAGGGCCGAATGCACGATCTGAAATTAGCTGAGCGGCGACATTTGTTTCACCAAAATAAAAGGAATTTTTGAACACTGTAATTTAAACGCACTGATATCTAAAAGTAAATTTTCAGGCTGATATTTATTTCAAACAAACATAATGTGTATTAACCCCTGAATATTTTACTTAAATTAAAAAGCTGATGTGTACACCACATAACTTCTTTGTACGGAATATTAAGTTATACGCATTTTTTCCTGCATTTCATTTAAACTTATTGAATGAAATAAATCTACTTCTTCAATAGCACATAAACCACAATAGAATAAGTGCATTGTTTAAAATTCACTATGTTTATTTACTATAGCGACAGTCTGGCCCTAGGTTCACTTAACAGCTCTATATCTCATTCATTTTATAACTCAGAATACACATAAATTGCATCATCTGAAGAATTATCTAATCGTTGTCACATGTTTTATTTACATACTGTACTAAATCTAAAACGATATATAAAAGAAATTAAAGAAATAAAAACGGAACAGTTCTTCACGGACGGATTCAGTGCCGCTTAGATAATGCGCATGCGCTAATCGTAAACATTCTCCTGTGTCCGAGACAGACTGGTGCCCATATTTGCTGCTAATGCGAAACAGTTATTTCCTCGAATTTCATTAGAGATATATTTCTCATTCAAATAATTCAGTTCTCACTTCGCGGCAAGGCAAAAATGCATAAAAACTCAAAATATTTTTATTAAAAATTGAAAGATATAGAAAAACATAAAACACCAAGTACACTTAAAACAATGAAAAAAAAACAATTTTACAATTAAAACTACAGTTTCTACGCAAAAACAAGCAATTCGGCCAGCTGGCAAGAAAGCAGATTTTTTGGTGCCCACAACTAAGTTTCCTTTTGGTCCCACTCGGCAAAAAGACACTAAAGGTGCAGAAAGAATTAATTTGCTTATCTGCTAAATTTCAAATGTAAACAAATATGACTGCTATGGTAAAAAATTAGGCTTAGCCGCATTTAAACAACGTTTAAATTGTTGGTAATTCTACAAATATTGCACCCAGATTAACCAAAGTCATAAAAATCTTAAACGGAAAATAAGAACAACATAGTTCAGTCATTTTTAAAGGAAAAAATGCACACTTTACCAATATATAAGAATAAAAATACTGAGCTCACTGAGCCGAGTAATAGAGTGGATATATATATATATATATATATATATATATATATATACTTTTGGAGCGGCCGATTGTAAACGAAAAGGGAGTTGCACATTTGCAGGATATAGCAGTCCTATATACAAAATTTCAACTACTCGTTTTTAAGTTATGCGAGATACATACATATGTACAGACGTTACGAAAAATCTCTTCTGAATCCATTTTAAATCAGTTTTGAAATTCGTTTGGGGAAAAAAAGATTCCTTTATTCTGCCCTTACTTACCTATATCAGGCAAAAACATCATTAAAGTACATTCGGTAGCAGTCAAAATGGATATTTTCGTTGAAATATGGTACCCGGAATTTTTCGTGGTTACAATACTTCCTTTACTTCGTACAAGGAAGTCAAAATAAACAAATTAACGTTTCCGAGTAAAGAAAAACTTGAGAATAAGTTATGACTATCTTTTATTTATTAAATTTTCTTTGACGCATACAGGAAAAAAAACATATATATTAGTACGCAAATAAAATTACATTTTCGAGTAGAGAAAAGATTTGAGAATAAATTATGACCATTTTTTATTTATTAAATTTTCCTTTGACACATGAAGAAAAATACGTATATTGGTGTAGGCAAATAAACTTCTTTATTTCTTGCTGCAGCTTTCGACTGCAACATTTCATGGTGTTTCGATTTCTATGAATTTTGTTATTAAAGTTTACTAGAATTTCTTGAAACTATCTTGATCATGCATGGATCAACCTAGTTCTTTTTTTCAGAATTACTAATTATCATTTGCAGAAGAAAATTGTTCCCATATAAATGTACTGCAAAACAAGGTGATTATCCCTATTGAAAAAATGTGTAACTGAGGGTATTTATTTTCTAACAAGTATGAGAAAAAACTTACTGAAATCTGGATCTTTGAATAAAATTTATATCGCAGTGTAAATTAGTTAGCTACGTGTGTAAATTTTCTTGAGAGCTACTCAGGTTCATTTTTAATGGGAATGAAAATAATATAAAAGGGAACTCCAAATTATTAATATATTAAAAACCTTCTTCAAATTCTTGCCATAATAATTATTGTCTTAATAATGTTACTTAATTTATGGGAACTGTAATCGCGGACAATATAAAATTGTTTCGGGGAGACCGCCATTTTAAGACTACAGGCTTGGATGGAGAATATAAATCGATAAGGATATAATCGTGCAGTTGTGAATGAGCTACTTAGAATTAAATAGATATTAAATTAAATGTATTTCAACATATAACATAGAGGTTTTTAGGATTCGGTTCCTCTGAAAATATCCTTTACGAAGGCATCTGTCCTCAGGTGCAGGTAATCCTCGAATGGAGAAAATGGCGGAGTAAGGGACGTTCAGATTACTTCGGAATTTTCATTCATGTATTTAGAGGAAGGGAAACTGAGTACTAAGCAACAAATATTTTCTTAAAGAGAGATGCTTTAGTATTCTGAGCTTCACTAAATTTATATCTGATAAGGACCACTTTGTGATTCCTGAGAAGAGATGGACAGAGATCACTGGGGCTCTTCGTGGTCTTACAGAAGAGCCGAGATACTGTGAGGCAAAAACGCTCTTTAGGCAATGACTTCTGTCTTTTTGTTCTTAGTTTCATTGTTTATAACCTGTGCTTAGTTCTTCGTAACTTTTTGCCTAGCCACTGGAAATAAAAAAATATATCTGATAAGGATTCTCATATCGTTAGCAAATGTTTTTGATAATATTTGCATAGTTTGATAATACATGAACATAATACCAAATAAAAGATGATTCCATGCACAGTTCAGTCAACTATTACCCAGAAGGGTTAGAAATACTGCATAAAAATCAAAGCAAATATGTAAAATTTGCATGGTAACATGGATGAATGGATCGCATAACATATCAATTATTTAGAATTATGCATCAAACTAGGGTTTAACATGATACGCATAAACACTTCCTCAGAATTATGTACACAGAATTGACATTTACTGAGGAAAAGTTAGTTCTTAGAAAATAATACTTTTTTTAATACAGTAGACGCAAGAGAATTTGTACAATTAATATAGTGTTCGCTTTGAGGCAACAAAAATTATGTTTAGTGACATTAAAATTAACCATATTTTCTCGTGTATTTGTCTTTATAGTGTAGTTTGTTTTGTTTTCACTTGAAGAAGAGAAAAATGGACTGTAAACACTAATAAATAAATAAACACTCTAATATAGTATCACTTTTAATATGAAGTAAGCCGTCCACATGACGACTGAACACTTGAATATTTTCCACTAAACAAAACACAATAGCTTTTTCTTACACTATTAACCACCATAAGCACATCACGTATCGAATACACATTATATTTAAAAAAAAAAGAATTCTCGATACCATGACGACCATATGACATCAAACGGCGGTAACGCCATCTGTTGCAGTCTGTTTTTGTAGTTTACGGGATATTCTCCATCAGAAATGGTGCGCAGTTATACGGAGAGTGCAGTGTGACTACACCTATTTAACCAATTGTGAAATTATTGCACTTCCCCTTCGGACTAAAAACCCGGAATAAAATAAGTTAAATTTTAGAATGAAAGGTTGAAGATGCACTTAATGATAAAATTAAGGTTTACAGAAATAAAGCATGAAAGATTTTAATTGTATGAGGTACATTTTTGAAGTAAGCACCGATCTGAAATTCTACATCTATTGACAAGCCACAAGCGCCATTACGGAAACTTTCGACCGTGTTAACGTTTGTTTTTGAGTATTTAAAATGGTTCTGTTCATTGAGGATCCCGCCGAATGTGAAATACAATCCGTGCTTCTTTTTCTCGGTACAGAAATGAGTTAGACCTTCTAAAGATGGCCGCACGAATGTTCATGATGAATGAAATGGGAGACCTGTCATTATTGAAGATTTGGTGCAGGAAGTTGACGAACGAATGAAATAGAACAGAAACACTACATCTTCGTCATTATGTGATGTCTTTGTTCGAATTTCAAGCAATGTTCTGTATGAAACTGTGAGCAAACGCTTAAATTAACGAAAATTGTGTGCAAGCTGGATACCGAAAATGCTGACACAGGTGCACAGACCAAATGTTTAGGCAGTGCTGCAACTTTTCTTCAGCGGTAGAGTAAGGAATGCGATGATATTTTAAACTAAACTATAACAGGCAACAAAACGTACGCTACACCAGAATCGAAGTATGACGCAATAAATTCTACGACCTTAAACAAACTGTCCCTTGCAATCCAAAGCAAAAGGCATGGTATGCTGATAGGAGGATGGTTTTTCTTCATGCTAATGCCCGTCCACACGCGGCTGGACGAGCTCAAGGTCTCATAGCATCATTTCGCTAAGAACAACATAATCACCCTCCGTACATTCCCAAGCTAGTGCCGAGTGACTAACCATTTAGTGTGCCGAGTGACTGCATTTGAAGAAGTACCTAGTGGTCTTTGCTGCAAAGATGGAGTCAAATCGATCGTGTTGCAGTGGGTGTCAAATCAGGCGGCAGACTTCTGTGAAGAAGGGGATTTAAAAAATGGTTATATGTTACGATAAGTGCCTAAACGTTGGCTGAAGTTATGTAGATGGCTAAACGTTGGCTGAAGTTATGTAGATGGTTAAACGTTGGCTGAAATTATGTAGAAAAATAGAGTAACGTACAAATTTTCATATAAAAATAAAATCGGTAAGAACATTTTGCTTGTTTCTTTTTTATTTCCAAACGATACTTACTCTAAAACATATTTCGTACTTAATTACAGAGCCTGTAGTGGTCATTAGGGTTTAATTTTGGAACAACAGACGTGAAAAATATGCACTACCATCGCCGGGAGTCTGAACTCCGGATCATCCCATTGTTAATATGACGTGCATTCCAGTTACACCACGGAGGTATGCGGGAAGGAGGAAGGAAATATTATAAGTTAAGATACATAAAAATATGAAAGCCAAAAATCAAACTTAAAAAATATCTAAAAATCAAAGATAAGTAATCCCAAGAGTGAAACAAGAGTCAAATTCTCACAAAAAGCCGGAAATTTGTCATCAAAGAGCCTAAATATTAATAAGATCAGAAACTGAGAAATATATAAATATTCTACAGATAATCATTGTCGATACTTTGACAGCGATTTTAATATTTCTGTTACTAAAATTATCCGAAATATTTTTTAATTCATGAATTAAATTACTTTGATGACTTCCATCTTTCTTTGATACCTCAAAATCCATGAAATTTAGCTAAGTATTTTATTTCCAAATCTTTTCGTATCAAAATCATTTGAAGGTGGCTCTTCAAATTTCACTTTTTTATTAGCAAGAGCGTTACTTTCAGACTCTAACCTAACCTTTTTGTCCGCATCACTTGTAAAATGTGTTGCCACTCAGCAGTGTTTAAAATGTTTGTCTCCAAATTCATTAAAAAAATTCAGCTATTTAAAAGATATGTGTTGCCTTTGTCCGACATAAAATATTTTTATATTCCAGGCCCCAGTTTGTTGCTATTTAGGGAAGCATAATATATTTAACTTTTTTAAAGAAATTTAAACTGTCTGTTATTGATTAATAAAATCAGTGATTTAAAAGCAATAAATGGAGCTCTTTATCTCTGTAGTTAATTACTAGAAGGACCCATAAAATTATAATAACTGGATTTATTAAAAGCATTATACGTTTTTTCTTTCTTGCAGTAAATATCTTAAGCAGCTAGTTGTGTCAGAGGTTTCTGTTTTTCTTTTAAAAAAAAAAGCGAAATAGAAAACAAAAGTGATTCAACGCAAATGGGATGCTCGAGACTAAACAGCCCTTCTGGGCTAAAACGTATCCGGCAACCCTAATATTGCATCGGGAATTCTAAGGATGTCATGATTTTAAAAATTCTGTGAATTTACTGTTGAATTTTATGCGACTTAGATGCGAAGAAAGGGATGTTTAATAATATACAGGCCATCTTTCTCAGAAAACAGAATATTAATATCATGAACTGGGGGGGGGAAGGAGAAAAGAAAAGAAAAAGAAAACTTTATATCAATACATAACACTCTAGCGAGAATTCTAAAGACATTCTACATTTAAAAATTTTATAATTTTATTGTTGTATAATTTTCTGATTTCGAAGTCCTTGAAGGCTAGAACATCGAAGAATTTGTAGCGATGTATCTCAGAATTCTATTCAGTAAGAGTCCGAAGAAGGGTTTCCAAATAAAAACAACAATTAGAAAATTAAAATAAACTCTAGAGTTGAATTTTGCGTTGTGCGAAGAGAGTGGGTTTTAATAAAAAAGTTATTAAAATAAAAAAAAGTCGAGTGACTCCAAAAGCAGACTGATAAACTGAGAGCTCGGCAAGAGCATAAAAAAACCATAACAAACACTCTGGTGCAAAGTTGACTTTTAAAATATATTGTTTTTATATTATATAGATATTATATTTATTTGATGAAATTGTATGAGGCGCAATGATTGCTCGTTTAAATATTATCTTTAAACTTCATCTTAATGTTTTTAAATTAATTCTTACAACACTTCCTCATTTCAATAATTTTTTCAATTCAAGTTTGGTAAAACGTGTTTTAATCCTTAAAATCTGAATAGAGGTAACAAGATTTAAAAATTCAACTAATGATATGTATAATTTCTTGAATGAAAAATTATAGCCTTGAAAGTTAAACATTTATTAATACTTAAAGCCATACGCTTATGGAATCTGTACTCAGAAATCGGTAATTTCAATATGGCTGAAGATACTGGCACAAAATACCTCATTTATAAAAGGAAAGAAATTCCACTTATTTTATTCCGAAACAACATATAAAAATAACAATTTAATACCTTCTGTTCTATGAGTCATTAACTTCGAAAGGAAAATCTGAAACTTAAATAACTTCAGATCTAACTTACTTTCGATGACATTGCAATAATTCTCGGTGTTAAAAATGTGATTCTTACAGCGTATATTCGCGGTGATTCTTACAGCTTAAATTTGTATAATATTCATATTAAATCTGCTCCAGGTGGAATTATTCTTCCTTCTGTAGCTTTCAAATATTTGCGTCTGCCCTCATGTGCATCTGAGAAATTTCAACGCTTTCACCAAATTCATGCTTTTTTCTGATATATTTTATATATTTGTTTCAAAGGAGCAGTTTGAATTTCATAGATTCCAGTAATTTCCCGCAGGTCCCATAGAAATAGCTGTAGTTATTTTTTACCCTTGATCCAAGTTAAAGAATGCGATAACTTCGAACAATTCAGATACCTTGATCTGGAACAGGATAATCATTCGACCCCTTGCTGGAGGAATCCATTACAATGGGGATGCATTTGTGAATATTAATTATGTTTGGTATAGGAAAGATCCAAAAGTGTACTTTTCCTATGGTAGTACTGTAATCTTTTTTTTATTTATCCCTGGGGTTTCTTTTATATTCCTTTACTCCCTTTTCCACATTGGTTTTGGACATTTCGGAGAAACGTATGTTCTTATTACCATTGGCATGTTGCTTTTGCCTGAAATATTGCCAGAAGAGACACTATAAAATTCTTCCAAAGCACTAAGAACTTGAGGTCTTGGTAAAAGTAGTTTTCATTTGGAGAAATTTCCTTTGACGTGGTAGCTGTTTACTTTCAGATTACAAGACTTCATGTCTCACCAGTTTGAAAAAACAATTTGACACTTCGGCTGAATATGAGTTAATTTCTTTCATAAAGTTCTGCATAGGTGGATCTCTCATCCTAAGCAATATAATAACCTAATATAACCTTTGCGTACTGTGTTGTATTCGAGTTGTAACTGTTAACAAAATTGTCCCTTCTGATGTGTGGTCTTAAAACCAAACAGCTATTTTTAGTTTCGTTATCATTACGGCAAGTTTCGCCGGCACGTGAAATGAAGAATAGCTGAATAACACAAAATAAATGTTCATAAATATCATAGATTACAGATTTTGATTGAAATAGCATTACATATTACGACGAAATGTGATTTGTTGCATTCTTGTGCAAAAATGCGCAGTTTATCTACATACTATAATAATTCACACTCTCACAATTAGATATTTAAAAGGTCCTAAAAATTAATATTTATTTCCAGTTACCGCTAGTATGGAATCTTTTCTCGCAGCCAACAGCATTTAAAGAGCAATCTCATAACAGCGGCCTTTCGTAATTTCGTCTGCAATCATTAGTTTCCGATAAATTGCAGCGAGGTGGTTATGGTTATGATTATGATTATTTGAATGGGACAAAGCATAAGGAGCTATCTGCCTAAGGGAAAGTATGCCTTTGTGGAGGATTTTCTAAGCGTACTAGCTCATATTTACGTTACATATGGGGACAACACGAAACCTAACCATGCAGCTAACCCGTTCGAACCTGAATTCCCAGTATTCAAATGAAGCTGCATTGAGTAACTGGCAGTTTTATCCTGACTAGCAACGATTTGCATAAACATTAATGATGCGATTACTGAGAAGGAAAAACGGAATAAAGAGGTCTGTACGGAAAGTGTTATGGAGTTTATAAGACAGAAATGTAATCAATAGGAACTAATGCGGTAACTTAATCGTTAGGAAGAATATAATATTATCAAACCTAATTAAAAAAACCAACTTAGTTAGCTCTACTGAAAGCTTCAATTTAGAGCCTTTCGTAACCCCGTTATTTCAAAAGTCTGTTTATATAGTTGGAGAAGATGACTTGCATGTTAAAAGAAATTTTACATTTAAAAGTTTTCTAAGATGGAAATCTTTTATTTGCCTTAACTTCCTGCGAAGAATATTTGCAGTGTTAAATATTCAAGTCGTGAGTTTCATTCCGACTATCTTTCCAATGTTTTTCATTTGCCTGACATAAGAACAACTCTTCTGAAAATGATTCACTTCGCTCAAGCTCTAGCTTTTTATCTGGAATGCCTCTAGCTCTTGGGATCTTAAGAATGTCTGTGCATTACACCTGCTTTTGTAGAAACTCTTTTCTTAAAATTTTTCATTCTCTTACATATCCTCAAGTTATACTTCTTACTTTTTCTAAAAAATTAAAAATGTCATAATATGTATCTTTATTTAAAGAATTGTTAAAATCAGAAACAATTTATACGAGAAATAGCTACAAGAATAAAGACCGAAGCATTAGTTTATTTCCGCAACCTTTCCTCACGGAAACGATGTACTATTCATTACACTTTCCCCATATTCTACACTTTATCCATTATTCACATTATGCATTACGCACTTATGCATTATATTATATATTGTACATTTAGCCATTGTATATTATACCATACACTTATCCTTTATATTATTAGCATTATACCTCTTATTCATATTATGGATAAAGCGCGACATGTTAATAATATAATGAGTAACTGCGATAATGGGTTTGCTGAGAATATATTTCATTAAGTTACGATCTTCATAAGTTGTTAAATGTTACCTATTATAACCAGCTTGTATTTTGCTTTCTGTATTGTGCGCTTCGATTTCAAGTTAAGCTTAAATACTGTTGTATTTTAATGTCCTAAGTGATACATTTTGCATAACTTGTTGCATAAATAAATACCGTTAAAAGAACTCAAGTCACAGTCATTTGCTTGCCTTCATTTGCTAGCGGATATTCTCATTACATGGATATCAAATCCCGACTTGCTAGAAGGCAATAAATGGTATATTGTTCCTCTGAGAACGCGATGTCTATTATTGTGCAATGATCTTCTATTCATTTAACCTCCCAAAGGTATTAATTTGATGGCCCACACTGCCCTCGTAGAGTTGGCTTTGAATGTTTACTCTGCACGTCTTACCAATTGTTGCAGTAGACTGAAGTTGATTTTCTTAACTGCGACTTCTATCGATCCGTACTAGTGTAGCATGCGTTGTTACTTCAAATGGTATTTAGAGGTATCGGAAATGTCGGAAGATAAATCACATATCTTTAACAAATAAATCAAATATCTTTGAATCTGCGGTTAACTGGCCGAGAAATAGCGCACAGCGGCGTAATAATTCGGTGATTCCCTTATGTTCCGGCTTATAACACGCACCGGTGTATAACGCGCACTTCAAATTTCGGACTATTTTTTTTAGGTATATTCGCCATTTTCTTTAGAAAGAAACCTCAAAGATACATGTGAGGTTCTCTTATCTTTTGAAATCATTCATTTGAAGAACTTTACCGGGCTTTCGAACAATGGTATACTGAATTGACAGACGATAAGCGCAGCATATGTGTGTGTAAGGAAATGCTTGAGGAAGTAAATAATTTTGTAAAGAGGGTGGGTTGCATTCAATGCAGATGTGCACAGGAATGTTATTCTAGTTTCGAGAAAAGGGGAACAAAATTTGAGTTAAGAATGCTATTCCGACCAGAATGAATTATGCGAATTATTCATATGTTTTATCTTTCTGCAGTCATTTGAAGCCGACATTTTGAAGTGAAAATCGCAGGCTTTAGTAAATATCATTTGCTTTATTGCTTTTGCATTTTACTACCATAATAGATACCTAAACTTTATTTTTTGCATGATTTAAAATAAAGGGGATTTTTTGCAGTTTTACTTCTTTTTATTTAATTTAACGGGACCAGATGATTAAAAATTGCTAAGAAAATTATTAATAAGTTACTCTTTGCTGTTTACTAAAACCTGATGTAAATTCTGCATCAGATTTAATTCAAACAACACACATTTTAGAATTTGTAAAAAACTTTATTCTTCTATCACTATTAAAAAAAAACTTTGCTATTTAATAGTTTGTTTCTTGAAGTTTAAGAAATGCTGTGTAACAAAAATCTGTAAAAAATTGAGAAATTTTCCTAAAAAAAATAAATAAAATAAAATTTTCCTAGATAAAAAATAAATAGATGAAAAAATGAATTAAATTATCACAAAAAGAAATAAAATGATAACACGCAGGAAAAGCAAGTAAATTAATAATAAATTATAAAACGTATAGCGTCATTAGGTAATTTTGAAGCAGGAGACGTAAAAAATGAGCAATGCCTGCGCGGGGACTAGAACCTGGTCTTCTGGAATACGCGCCGAGTGTGCTACCATTACACCACGAAGGCATGCTGGGAAGAGGGAGAAAATACCTCATTAACGTATCATCAAAATCAAATGAAATAATAAAATTTGGAGAAGATGAGAAATTAATAATAATAGTATCAGTTAAAAAGATCAGTGTTTTAAACCAGGGCTTCGAACCGTAATTTTTTTTGTTCCGGTTTTCGTTCCGGTTCAACTAAAAAATTATATATCGGTTCAGCTCCGGTTTTCGCTCCGCCAAAAATAACGGTTTTCGGTCCAGTTCCGGTTTTTGCTCCGCCAAAAATAACTGTTTTCGTTTCAGTTCCAAATGAATAATTTCATTTTATGTATATTCTTATTTGTACTAAAAATATAATTCTATCATAAACAAAAAATGTAATTCTATCAAAATTTAGAAGATTTTATTCTTTTTTTAATGGGTACACTTGTGAATTGA
>KK119356.1:282315-338476 GCA_000611955.2 Stegodyphus mimosarum | reverse complement strand
ATTTTGTTTCCTCGTTTACTATTGAAATGGACTTTTCAAAAAATTGTAATTTGTTCCAAATATTCTTTAAATGTTGCACAGCCTGTACCTTTTGTGACGTGGAAAGCAAAATTTGATAACGCGGGTCCAAATAAACTGCTCCTACTAAACTATCAATTTCTATTAACAATGCTTCCCTGTCAGATAACTGATTATATAAAATATCTGCAAAGAAAATTTTTAAAATTTCGTAACTTTATTTTGCAATGTGTCCAAATTCCGTAAAAATCGCTTAAGTTAATTCTTCACTTTGTAGTTTCAAAGTTGCTTCCGTTAGGGGTTGTAGGGTATCAACAATTAATTTTAATTTCACCCATTTACTGTCTGCAAAATAGTAATCTAAATTATGTTCCGCTAAAGATGAGCTAAATTCTTTGCATTCCAATACAGATTTTAACATATTATATGTACTATTCCATCTAGTTGGACAATCCAGAATTGGTCTTTTAGTATTAACGTCTTTAAATTTTAACATAAGAGATGGAATGCGCAGCTTTTTCACCAACCCCCTAGCATCAGAAATAAATTCATTGAAATCGGCGTTTTTTATAGAGTCTTTAATTGCTAGTTGCAATGTATGTGCAGCACATCTTATTCCGATTAGTTTATTAAAAGAAAAGTTGTGATCAAAAAATACTCCATCTTCAAAGTGATCCCTAGTTTCGAAATTTTCATTTTCCATTTCGATAACTTCGTCTTCAGTTTCGGATCCTAATAAGTTGACAAATGAAATAATATTAGCTCCATTGTCCGTAGTAATTGAATAAATTTGCTGAATATCGATATTATATCTTTCTAGTACTTTTTCAACCATATTTTTAATATAAATTCCAGTATGTTTATCTTTCAACTCTGTCATTCCCAAAGTAAACAAATTTATTCTTCCGCCTATTATCAACTGAGCATTGATTCCCAAAATTGATCTATTTAATCTGGTAGCTATGTCAATTTTTAAGGAAATTACTTTTTTTTCGAGTGCTGTACTTATTTCAGAGACAATTTTAACAGCTGTCTCTGGTATTAATAATTTAATATTTTCAGAATTTACTGAAAAATGATTACCTATTGCATTAACAATTGGGTTCAAAATCTTTTTGAATCCTGAATATTCTAACATTTCAAATGAACAGCCATTAACAGTAATAAGTTCAATACATGCTTTAAGGACTATTTCCTTGTTTAATTTTACTTTCAAAAATTCTGATTTTACGTATTTATCCAAAGTTTCTTGTGAACCGCTGGATCCGCTGGTACTTGGAGTAGCTTCATCTCTTATGTTCAACTTAATTTTCTTTTTTTGCTGTACAGTTTTAAATTCATTACTATGATGTCTTTTTAAATGTCGTTCTAAATTGGCAGCATGATTTCCAATCATAGAAGTGTCGCATATATTACAAATACTCTTATTCTCTGTTTTGTGATATGTGAAAAAATCCCTGCTAGTATTTGTCTTATTTCTCCCCATTCTAAAAACGAAAAGGAAAAAAAAATAAATAGATCAAATAAATTTTTAAAAATATACAGTTATTAAATTATAGCTATAGAATAGGGTCTGCCCCTCAAATATAAATTAAGTAATAATTAGTGCTGTACCGAGTACTCGGTCATTTACTACTCGGCCGAGTACCCAGTAATTGGTTTTAAAAAGTTCCACTGATATGCTCATGAAGAATTTTGCATTTATTGAAATGAAAACATGAATTTGAAGCATATAATCATAAATTCTATTTCAATTTGAAATGTAACTAAATATTCACCCTAAAGACAATATCGAACAAATCATAGACAAATTTTAAAATATAGTCTGAGAAAATGTGCTATTAGTTAGTATACAGAACAAATAGATTTTAAAAATCAATACACTGGTACTTACGTTATCAGTAATTCAACATCAGAAGACAGAGCCGTATGAGGACTTGGCGAAAAAGGTGGCCGTCAGGGGCGCAACTGAGTTTGGAGCGCAAAACAAAAGAATAGAGAGCCGGTTGAGAGTTACACGCTATTTTTTATTTATTCTTTACTTGACTAAATACTTCTAGTTGACCATTGTAGTTAGTCTCCAGGAATTAATACCGACTGTCACTAGCCTTTTTACGTCTCCTGACCAATTAGACAAAGACACGTATTAGTACGCGTACATCACATACTTCCTACTGAGCAGCTGGTTTGTCTATCTAAACAGTCTATACAAACATCCGTGGATGATCGCATGCTGAGATGTGAAAAATAAAATATAACTCGATATTTTTCTTAAAAAATCATCTATACTTCTAGTTTAATCAACTGAATTAAATATGTCTTCTACAAGTAGTTTCATGCGAAACTGAAACAGAAAAATACTAGTGAATATCAAAATAGGAAATCGAGAAGCAGTATACATGTAATGATAATTATAAAGTTGACGTTAAATTAGAAAATATTGATAAGTTGGTAACAGTAACAAAATGACTGAAAGATATATCGAACCGAAATATACCGATATTTTTTTTCGGTTCAGTTCCGGTTTTCGTTCCGACCAAAATAACGGTTTTTACCGGTTTTCGGTTTTCGGTTCAGTTTCGGTTCGAAGCCCTGTTTTAAACAGTACATTATATGGTTAGAAAAACTGCTTTCGTATTTTCGTTTCTGATCCACTTAATGTCTTTATATATATGAAATAGGAATATAATCCAAGTTTTCTTGACATATAGATGCAACGCATAAAAATTCTTACCAAGGGATTCATTTCGACCTGAAGATTTCGCTCTTCAGGTGTTTAAGTTTACCGAGTAAAACTTCATATCTTGTCAGGGAAAGTAAGACATACATTCAGTATCTAACATTAGTGAAAGGGGCGGAAAAGTTATCTCGAATTCAGGAAATTTCTTGAGGGGTAAGTTGTTGGAAATCCACTTTTTCACCTGATATCAATGACTTAAAAACGAATGAAACATTAATCATACTTGCGGAACTCATGGAAACATAGGGCAATAAACCTTACTGGAAGATAAAGATTTAACTACATTAAAAATAAATAAGCAATAAAAGAGCGTCATTCAGAGAATGCAGAAATTGCTTTGAATATTCAGTTTCGGAAACTGGATGTAATAATACTTACAATGGGCATTTTACTTGAAGCTTAAAATAAAAAAAAATGATTATCATCGTCTGTTGGTCATTAAGTGCGCCAAGCTAACAAACTGAAAAGCAATATTTGAACCAGAAACCCTTTTTTTTCTCTTTTCTGCTTGAGAATGTAACACATTAAAAACATTTAGGAATGCTCTCAATTAATATATTTTTTTCATTCTTGTTTTAAAAAAGGACGGAAAATTTGTTTTATAATGTCTGAAAATTTTTAACTTTATATCCCGTACAATTTTAGATTTTGAAATTTTAAGATCATAACATCAGATATTCAAGCGTCAAAAAATCGAGCGATTGTCGAAAATTCTGTAATTCCGCTCTATTCGCTTGTGCAAGAAGTAAAATTCTGATAGGCTTAGTATGTTCGTTAAACGAAGAGACGTGCCAAGAATAGTCTAAACATTAAATACAAAAAAAAATCAAAATTGAGTTTTGAAAAAAATCGCTTCACCACATCGCATTGTCATCGACGAATACCGTGCGTACAAAATTTGAGCTCAAAACAGCTTAGCAGGATGTAGGTTAAAAAATCGATGATAAAATTTCACCCACATCATTGGGCCAAATAAAAACTTATAAAATGAAATAAATAAATAAATTCAAAAGATAAAGTACTGGTAAACGTATTAAACTTATGGATCTAATTCATTACTCCATAGCATAGGAACAGGGACTTTCCATGCTCCACCAACACAAGGATTTCACAATGAAGCTGGCAGCTTTATGCAAGCCAGTGACTATTCGCTTAAATTTTCACCTGTACGTCCTGTTACCTTGATGAAGGTTGAGTTCTTCATGGAATAAATTGAACTTCAAAAAGGTGCCGGCCACCCCTTCTATCTTGTGCAGCCCATTTTAAGCCATGCAGCAATTTTATTTGCTAGGTGGGAGGAGCTGCGGCCTCATAATATCCCTTGCATCTTGGTGAGCAATGGGAAATTTGCAAAAGCGGCTGGCACATTCATACAAATCAACTGCGCCGAGTAAACAAACCCGTTTGCACTTGATCAGTATTAGTTTCGCTTATTACAAAATAAATGTTGCGATAATCGCAAACGTTTTAATGAACATTAAACTCTGAACCATTTCGTTAATATTAAACTCTGAACACTTTCATAATATTAAACTCTGATTTAAAAATTCTGAAAGCAATTTAGATGAATATTTTATTGTAACATGAGAAATTTGCAAAGCAGTAAAAGGAAAAAAAAAGAATCTACAGTTTTATATTTAAACTAAGGGAAAGACCAAATATTTAAGCCTAATATTAACTGATATAAAAGAATTAATAAAGGATATAACTTAAAAAATAATTAAAATATTACACGAAAAAGTCATAGTAATTGATTTTCAGTATTCTTTGCCATTAATGCGGTACAAGCAGAGATCTATTTTTGAGTCTCTATCGCAGACATACAATGTGGATGACAAGTTGCATAGATTTAATGTCACCATGATTCAGTGACGTCTTCCAAATAGAAATTAGTTGCATTACGCTCATTTCAGTGGAAGTACACGATCGCTTGATTTCTGATACACTGAGGACCACCGGAACACATTTATCTTCCGGAATTCGCACAAATCGGAAAGGAGGATATGGATTTTAATGATAACATAGCGATGTCCAAAACGCAATATGTTTAGATGAGGAATGACATTTTAAAATGAAGGCTATATTCCAGGGATTATTGACAGATCAAGATAAATAACTATTCCAAATAGACACTCTTAAGTAAAATTCACTTCGCATTCAAGCTTAAACTGTTGGCTAGTGTAAATCACAAGGAAAAAGCAATTTTAAAAAGGTAAGCAAAAGAAGATTTAATCTCTGGATTTAAAGTCTCAGTACAATTGACAGTAAAATAACCCTCTTCGATACCTTTTAGTTTATTTTAAACAAGTGAGCTTGGGAATATCCTTAAAATTGAAAAATATTTTCCAGGAAATTGCGATTTTCATCAGTTATGTATTGAATATTTGATTTCTTGTACCTTATGAAAGACTATAATTGTTACACATTTACAAAAGTTTTATAAAAATAAGCAATATTTTAAGAACGATTTTCTCCTAAGCTTTAAAATAGCAATCACAAAAGGTTAGCCGATAGGACATTTAGCCGTGACAGCATATTAAATCTACAGCATGTTTAGCCGACATCTCATGCATTTAAACGAAAACAAACACAACCGTTTCAATAAAAGTTGTTAACACCAATTTGTCCAAAGGCTGTTATAGACAGTAAGGAGGTTTGTGGACATGTACAACATTTTTGATTTAATGGTAGATGTAGTACATTTATGCTAGATACAGTACAAATAATTTGTAAAGATCGTGAATTATAAGTAAAGGAAACAGAGTTATGCTTTTCTGGAATAGCAAACCTAGAATAAAAAGATGTTCTAAGATCTGACTAAACTTTTGTAAATATCGTGAATTATAAATAAAGGAAACAGAGTTATGCTTTGCCGGAGTGACAACATCAGAGGATGTTCTAAAGATCTAATATGAAATTTGCACTTGAAGTTTTTGTACTAGTTTTTTTTATTAAGATAGAAGAGTCATATGTTTGTGCTTTCAAAAGATTAAATAAAATTTATTAATATTATTTTTTCACAAAAAACAAATTTTTCACCTTAAATTGTGCAGTTCACCTTAATTATGGAAATGAAGTGCAGGAAGATCAGTATGAATTTCATCTGCGTATGGAATTTTAGAACAAGATAGTTTTACTTAATTCATGACATGATTTATAGTAAAACAGATGAAAAATGAATGTAATAAATGATAAGGCAAAGAAATAAAATAGAACAAAAATAAGTCTGGTCAACACGTACGAGTATTTGTCATACATCTCCTTGTGATGAGTCTTAAAATGGCCTTTGATTGGATAAATTTGCACACTTTTTATTAAAACAGCTTCGATGTCGAATAAAAGCCTTGCCAGTTAAATCGACGTGTCGGCTCAGTTAACAACTGTCGGCTAAGTGTCTTGTTGGTTAAGTGGTTGTCGGCTACAGACCACTGATGCTTTAAACAGAATGTTTGACTGGATTGCTTAGAAGTGCATAAAACTTAAGTCAGGGTTCTAAAACGTTTCTCGAAGCGTCATTTAGCTTAAAAGAAGTATTCCTATTTTATCTTGATTCAAGTTGTAAAATCTAGAAAACGTCAAGGAAGTTACAAAAGACTAATATAACCAAAGTTATTGTTCACGTTAGAAAACGTCCATAGTTTATCTTTCCATTTTCAAGTCACGTTATGTTATACATTACGTTATAGTAACATGGCATCTAATGCCCGCACGTCTTGGAACTTATCAGATCTAAAATGCATTTTCATGCCGTTGATATGAGGTCTTAAATGTACATATTAAAATTGTACATATTGTTGTGTGCGTACGGGTTTGTAATGGATTGAATGCACAAGTCAATAAAAAATTAATAAAATTTATTCTTATCCCAAGAAATGAAACAAGTTGCTGAAATTTCCTTAGAGATATTCGTACAATATTACAATTCACTTAAAACAGCTGACTTAAGATGTTTCTGTCCAGCTTTTATAAGTTTTTAATCATGCACGAGAACATTGTGGTAAAATATATATTCTCGATTTTTCTGAATAGCAAAACAGTACAGTTGCAGTTACACTGCGAAAAGAGAACTGCTGACCCTGTAGCTATAATTAACCTTACAGCATTATCATCCTCTCTACAGTAATAGCAAAACAGGACAATTGCGAGATATCTATTTATTTAAATTATGCATGCAATGCGCGTGCTCCTGTATTTTTACATTTTCGACGTAGCTTTCTCTTAAAACTCGTCGCGCTCAGCATTGCACGGGGAAAGGAAACAGTTTAATTACGATTCTACTAAAAGTAGCTAAATAAATACAAAATCCGTAATGCTGTCCCTTTCCGAAGGACTGCACGTTCCGGGAGTCCGCCGAAAACATCGCGGCAAAACCATCGCAGATGAAATCGTCGCGGAGAAAACAACGCAAGGCGAAAGTGTCGTACTACAAAACATCGTGGGAGAAAAAAATGCAAAGAGAAAAAGACATCGCAGTTCTGAAACATCCTGATACAATATATCGTGGTCGAAAATAAAGCGATTCAAAAACTTCGCAGTTTAAAAACATCGTCGTCGAAAATATTGCTGTAAAAAATAAAGTTCCTACAAATCATCGCATGGCGATAACATTGCACATATGCGTTTTTATTTTCCAGGTATATTTTCCAGGTTTTAAAAGCTCTAAATGCATACCCGCATAATGATTTTGGAGCGCAAGAAGGAAAAAGGTATATTTTTACTTCCATATTTCATATTTTTGAATGAACTAATAAATTCTTGTTGAAAAGTAAGAAGAAAACTTAATTATTTAAAAAATTGAAAATGCGTAGAAAATTAATGCAACTTATAGCACTTAATAGAATTTAAAACTTACATAGTTGATTAACAAAGGTCATTAATGAATTAATCTTTTTTTATAATGTTTTACTACTCTAAGTCTAATGTATATCTTGAAATTTTGAATAAAACTAATTTTTTGCAGGTGTGCCTAGAAATACATCTACTTTAAGATGATGTTAAATTTTTTATAGGTTATAATACAGGCATGTTTTCGAAAAATATATAAAAAAATATTTAAAAATACGAATTTAAAAAATAAATTATAAAAATTGTGCGAATTATATTTGGATTAAGCCTAAATTTTGAATTCTGGAAGAAGGAATCAAGTAAATTTAATAAAAAAAACAATATTAATTAATATATGAAATTCAATTAACATTGAGGAGCTTAAATTTTGAGTGCTTATTTTTTAAAAACTATGTTCTTGCCGAAGATAGCTCAAACTTATTTAATGAAACCTAACTTCAGTAAACGGACTGTAATGTTAACAATAACAAATTTATTTTAACAAAACAACATTATTGAATACTAGCACACGCATGTGCTTATGTAACTTAGCTAAGAGCGAGCAACCATATGCTCTTACATCAAGACAATCTGCATAGATACTAATGAGCAAAAACGGAATAACTTTAGGGTTACACTAAAGCCAAACTGTGCTTGGCGTAAAACAACGCTGCCAAGCAATGCTCTTTTCAGACACCGAACAAACTACTCATGCGATTTTTACAAAACTTAGGAGTTCGACATAATTTGAGTCGTAGAATCGAAATATAGAAAACACTGGAATACCATTTCAGGAAGAGTCCGATTTTGTGTCAAAATATTTATGTTAGAACAATGCTATATATAAATTTAATATATATCTTAAGTCGCGCTTTCGAGACACGGAAAACGCAATTTAAATTTCGTCAATCGGCCCGTAGAACGGCAGATATAGAACTGACCCATTTTTGGGGGGGGGGCGCAGTGTACATTTACACTCAACGAATGTGTTTCATAAAACTCGAACGAATCAAAACATTTTACTTTCTTACACAGATGGTTAAAAAACAGAATCAGGTATATACTGCACATTTGGTGCATTTATCTTAAGGCACGCATACCTACATTTCAACAAAATATTCGAGTAATAAAAATACCGTTTTCCATGTACGGTATTAATACCCAATGTATTACCTAATAACATTTAAAAATTAAAAAATGGCTTTTTTACCTCATTCAAAATCTAAATAGTTACGTTATTCTGTCGGACAAGACATTCCGCTTAACATCAATAACAGGCACACAATTCATATCACCTTTAGCGACAGAAATTCGGAAAATCTTGCTTTTGACGTCTAAATTCTTAAAAACTTGTGTTGTTCTAAGTTTGTGGGTGTGCTTGTGTAAGGTATATAATATGAAAGAAAACTAGTAATTTTAGTTCCTCATTTTAGATTGGCTACGTCAATTTCGAGTCTTAAAAACTCCCATATATGGAACTAAAATGCGTCATCTGAAAATTAATCCGCATTACACCTTTAAGAGTAGCACTGCGGGTACATTTTATCCAATCGCAGCTCAAAATTTAAATAAAATATCCAAGTATATAAATACTGCTATTACTGTTTGCGCAGCCCGGTTTTGTTTCTTCGCTTGCTGCTTGCTAAAACAGGCATCGTTTGGTGCACTTCCTCGTCCTTTGTCTAAAAAGATGTAAGCTGTATAAAATTGTGGGATGCGTAGCGCACCCTTAAATGATGATGTGTGAGTCTGTTTGTGCGTATTAAGGCTTGCTATATTACGAAAATGGAACTATGCTAAATCAACGGTCGCATGTGAAAGCTTTTCTTCTACGTTATGACATCTTAAGTAGCTACGCAGCTATTCTCTAATCTGCAGGTAGTTAATTTAGAAGTCAAACAACAAAAATCAGCGTTATATTTTCAAATTTTCACAGGACTAGTTTCGATGGTTTTTACGGAACCACCATTCTCAGCTGCAAAAGCGCAAATAAACGAAATAAGATGTAATGATTAGATAAGAGAAGACATGGTTCGTCATGGACAAAAACACTTACATCGATGGCGCCACTAAACTCTTAAACGAAGGACCAAAGAATTCGATCCTTAAAGATCCTTCACCTTCGGACCTGTCAAAAATAAAACTGTGATCAAATCTTCACAAATCCTTGCAAGCAACTTAAAACATTCCCTTATCTCAACTGTTGCGAATTGTGCCAGATTATATGCTCTTCCCAAAATTCATAAAAGTGGTATACCTTTCCGCCCTACTGTATTAAATTTAGGTACTGGCTCGTATCCGTTAGCTAAATATTTAGTTTCTATATTTTCAACTCTATTAGATAATAACATTAACACCATAAAAAATTCAATAGAGTTTGTAAAAAAGGTTAAAAAAGTTTCTTCTAGAAATTTACTCATGGTTTCTTTTGATGTAAAATCATTATTCACCGATGTTCCAGTGGAGGGTGCATTAACATGCCTAGAAACCAGACTTCGCGAGTTTAATTTCTCTTGCATCGAAATAGATGAGCTAATTTCTCTCATTCTGTTTGAAACAAACACATTTTGTTTTCCAAAATAAATATTACAAGCAAACTGAGGGATTAGCCATGGGAAGCCCTCTCAGTCTCATCCCGACTGATATCTACATGCATTATTATGAATCAAAATTGTTTGAAACTTTAAACTTCCCGGTATGGTTCCGCTACGTAGACGATACTTTTACCCTGTTTGAAGGTAATAAAGATGATTTAAATAAAGTTCTTTCAACAATGAATTCCATTGATACTGCTATTCAGTTCACTTTTGAACTTGAGACTTACAATTCTCTTCCGTTTCTCGACATTCTGGTCACACGTAACACATCCAACTTCAGTACTACGGTTTAGCGTAAACCTTCATCGGTTTGCCTTCCACCAGACTTCAAATCATGCCATCCGACTAAACAAAAGTTAGCTTCATTTTATTCCTATGTTTCCCGTGCTCTTCAAGTTTGCTCCTCCAAACTATCCCTCGATGAAGAACTAAATTATTTAAAAGCAATAGCTATTGATAGGGGATTTTCACCCAACATTATTAATCAAGCAGTTAAAAAATTCTCATCTCAACACTCCAAAAGGCAGATTCTTGTTTTAGGAGATTATAAAAATTCTGTTGTCATTCCCTTCTTTCCATCCATTAGCTATAAAGTTTCACGTATTTTACAGAAATTTAATTTTCGGGTCGTTTATTCTCCCATCAAAAAAATTCCAAGTTCCATACTCAAGGACCCCATTCTGGATATGAATTCCTGGGGTATTTACAGGATTTCTTGCCAGTGTGGTTTAATTTACATTGGCCAAACTAAGAGAGCCTTAAAATTTCGCGTTAAGGAACATGATGCATATGTTAGAAAAAAGGAAACACAGAAGTATTCTGTTGCCCAAATTTGTTAGTTCGAAAATCATACTTTCAATTTTTCTGCTGCCAAAATTACTCAAAAAATATCTTCCATTGGTGAACTGGATTTTCTAGAGGCATTTAACATTCAGTTAACGACTCAAATTCTGTTCTAGTTAGCGACTCAAATTCCAATCTATCTTTGCCTTCAGCCTTTAAAGAAATTATGTTTTAGTTTTGGTTTCATCAACTGATGGCGCCAGTAGCTTGTCTCCTGTCAAGGCTTTCTTATCTTATCTTATCTAATCATTATACCTTATCTCGTTCATTTCCGCTTTTGCAGCTGAGGATGTTGGTTCGGTAAAAACCATCGAAACTAGTCCTGTGAAAATTTAAAAATATAACGCTGATTTTTGTTATTTGATTTCTAAATTAATATTTGTTCGGCGTGTCATTGTATTTTAACTGCAGATAGTAAATAATTAACATTGCATATGATTATATAATGAGTCATATAAAAAGTTTCCGCAGTTTTTTGCCACTATATAGTGTTACTGCCTATATATCCGGCAACACTCATTCGATTGTCTCAAGCAAACATTTGCTGAAAAGGTGACGTTCCGCTTCAATTGTTTGTGAAGACAGTTTTCGAATTCATTGCTCGTATAAAAAGTTATATTTATTTGAGAATGAGGGAAATATCTGAAGAAACACTCTATGTGATGCTTTTTTACTACAGAAAAGTGGTAAAAACGCTGCAAAAACATGCCGAAAATTTGTGAAGTGTACGGTGAGAATGCTGTGAGTGAACGAAGGACCCAGGAGTGATCTGCTTGATTCCGTTCGGGAAATTTCGATGTCAAAGATACACCTCGCTCTGGTTGGCCAGTCACTGAAAAAGTCGATGGAATTTTGCAACTGGTGGAGTAAGACCGGCACGCAAGCTGTCAGGAAATAGCGGAGGCACTAAATATTAACCACATGATAGTTTGCAATCATTTGAAAAGAGCAGGCTACAAAAAGAAGCTCGATGTTTGGGTGCCACATGAATTAACGCAAAGAAATTTAATTGACCGAATTACCATCAGTTAAGTGCTGCTGAAACGCAACGAAATAGAACCATTTTTGAAGCGAATCATTACAGGCGATGAAAATGGGTGAAATACGAGTATATCAAAAGCAAGCGATCATGGTCATAAGCTGGTGACCCTCTATAAACGACTTCAAAGCCTGGATTGTCGCTAAACAAGGTTATGTTGAGTGTTTGGTGGGATTGGATCCGCCAAACACTCAACATAACCTTGGGAGCGACCAGAATTGACCAATAGAAAGGGAGTTGGTTCCAACATGACAATGCGCGGCCAGACATATCTTTGATGACTCTGAACAAATTGACGGAACTTGGTTGAGACGTTTTGATGCATCCACTGTATAGCCCGGACCTTGAACCATCTGACTACAATTTGTTTCAGTCTCTGCAAAACTCTCTTGATGGTAAAAAATTGTCTGACCGATGCGACGCCGAAAATCACTTGGTCAAGTTTTCCGACGATAAACCACAGAAATTCTGTACCGATGGAACTGTAAAGCTAATCCAAAATGGGAAAAGGTCATAGATAATAATGGTCTATATATAATTGATTAAAATTGATTTTCAATAAAAAAATTTTCTTTGAAACGGTCTCAAAAAACCGCGGAGACTTTTTGAATAGCTCAATATTAAATATAGAGAGAATAGAATTAATATTGAAGAATAATTACTAGAATTAATATTGCATATATACACACACGCACACATAAAAATGCTTGAAATGAGTTCGATAATGTATTAGCAAGGCTAGCTAAGTTTACAGCAAGGCTTTTCCTTACATGAAAAGATAGATATTCAATCACTATTATTACATCTAAAAATTTCCCTTAAAAGAGTTATCACAAGACAATTATCGGAGAAGGGGATCATTCTAGTAATTCGCAGGAAGACTCACACGTCTGAGTTTTCAAAGTCCACATATCAGCACTACTTGTTATTTAGCGGGTCTTTTGACAGATCCTGACTACATGTTAAGACTTGGCCTGAGAAGCAGCTATCTGAAGTGTATTTGCGCAGATGTGACAGATCTGAATCATTAAAATTTGATGCCCTGATACATTCCACGGATATTGTTCGGAGAACAGCCTTGACGCCAAAAAGGGAGAAACAACTTATTGTGGTATGGCAGGCAATCTTTGCCATTCGATGACGTACTGCCTCTAGGCAGACAGCCGTAATTCTTTTCTCTTGCTAAGGGATTATTTGTAGTATTACTTATTATCTGTAATATTTATTATTAGTATTTATTATTGTAGTATAGTAATTAAAGGAAGAAACAGCTTATTGTGGTATGGTAGGCAATGGTTGTCATTCGATGACGTACTTCCTCTAGGTAGACAGTCGTAATACTTTTCCTTTGCTAAGGGATTATAGGTAGTATTACTTATTATGTATAGTATTTGTTATTAGTATTTATTACTGTAGTATTTATTATTGTAGTATTTATTCTGTGGTATTCGATTATCTGTAGTATTTACTTCCGTTGGCATGATGAAATGTCGCCCATACCCTTAAAGAAGCCAAGTTGGCGTAACCAAGGCTGTTCTCCGAACAATATCCCATTCCACTTATGAGTAATAGTTGTTGGTGACTGATTCACAACAATATGAAAGAGCCTCGTTCAATGCAGCAACATCCAAAGATTCACGAAATTGTTTGCGGGAAACATATGCCCCACAGCAAGTGTCGTCTAACAGCAAGCTACATACTTGCTTTATGCAAGGTTTTCAAGATATTGTATTGCACCATATTTTTTACACAGAGTTTTGTACTGTTATCATTATTGCATTATATTTGAGTACCCGATTAACTTTTTCAAGTTTATTTCATGTGTTTAAAGCGTACTTTATTTATACTATACAAAATATTTATTTTTAAATGCTTACTTAATACTACTTATTTGCTATCCCTGCTCTAGACAATGGTTAGCGTTTCTTATGACTAACAGGTATTGAGCTAAATCTAAACAGAAGACTGCTGTCTGATAGAGAAATTAATGCTAAATGTAATAACACCAATGATGCTATAAGAGTGTCACTGGTTCGCAGCCTTTTTTCCCCCGTACACACTTTTCACCATTGCCACTCGATCACCTTCCCTTCTTTCCAGAACTTGAAAAATAGATATACATTTACTTAAATTTAGATTATTTTTTAGTGTGTTTTATAAATTAAACAGGAAAAGGTTAGAAAATGGTGATAAATACTTAAATTTGAATAAAAGTAGCTTTTTTATTTTCATAAATTAAATTAAATACTTAACAGATAAATAAAAGTCTGATAGCATTCTGACCTTGAAACTACGAAAGTCCCCCCAGGGAACAATTCCTCCCCTGTTTGAGAACTCTTGTGTAACACACTCTTGTGATAACGAATTTCATTTTCGAATAAGCACTTTCTTTTGCAAATCTGTGATTAAAATATTTCTATTTAAGTCAGTGATTGCATTTTCCAGCCCAGATACTATATGGCGTATCTTTATATAGGTGGTATACTATTTTTGTCAAAAACATGCTGAGATGTATATAATGCAGAGATACTAGTAATCCAACCAAAATGTTATCTACTGTTTAATTAATACTTTTGGTGATATCTTATAAAGTACTCGAGGATCACCAAATGTGCACTTATAAAGCATCGGTCTCTAGCTAAAAGAAAAATTAGTAAACAGTACACATCCTTGTTATTGGAGGATACAAGTTCCAATGTTTAGTTCCCACAATACGCATACCCATGAAATACGATATACACAATATTCACATGTACAAATTTTATACTAATTTCTAAGATTTAATGCTTCAAACATCAGGCTTACACATATCCATACAAAGCTATAGCAATAACTTGAAAGTACACTCAAACCTGTTTTTATGCGGTCTTTTTTATGTAATTTTTTTGTGGTACAAGTAGTCATATTATCAGAGTACTACAGCACAAAAAAATCGCACAAATAAAAAATTGCATAAAAACAGGTTTAAGTGTACTATATTTATTTCTTAAATACATTCCTTTCATACCAACATTTTGTCTGCTTAGCGTAACTTAACAAGTTCAAAAAAACTTTAGGAAAAGTAATAACCTTATCCTAATTTGAACGGTAATGATTTAGTTTCAACATATAACAGCGCACACAATCTGAACATTTTCGTTAGTCCTGCTAACGAAAAAATATCCGATAGTCGTTTCTCATTATTTCAGAATTGTTCTCACTGAATAGTTTATCTCTTCCAAGAATATATTGATAGCATTGTTAAACTGAGTGTGGCTTTTTTTTTAAATTTCAATGACGATTGAAGAATTAGTGTTTGGACATCCTTGTGTAGATTTAGTTTCTGAGAAAATATGATGTGCACAGTGATTTGAAGTATAATGTACGCATTATGCTATCTAAGTAGATGTTGCATATGAAAAGGATGAAAACGACCGCACAGCAACTCAAATCAGGCAAGTTGTAACGTTTATCCCAATTTTATTAACAGTTATTTTTAGGCATCTTTCCTGTTTTTCTAGTTTCGACTTACAATTTCCTACCAGAATGTAATTTCAGAAACGCGGTTAATGCAAATGAGTAAAGAATAGTATTCAAGTCGATTTTTCACCGACTTCGAGAGAGAGCCTGAGTTCCTGACTAGCGCGCGTTTGCCTTTGAGCTACTGCTACACTCGGCCTTACTTTAGGCCCTTGTTTGGCTTCGTCAACTTAGTTAAGATTTAGGGGCCAACTACTTAGAATCGTGATAGCTTCGGCTATATCTTTCAGTTAGCTTTAGTTAAGTTTAATTTCATATTCATTTAAGTTCAAGCCCAAGTGGAGGCTTTGCTGTACACTCCGAGTTAGGAGTTAATTGTATCATATTGATTGTGAGAAATAAAGGGTAGTTAATCCTGCGTAAGTCTCACGTCTCTATTCACACACTTAAGCAATTATTCGCTTATTAGTGTTTGTGGGGTTCAAGGATTGAACACTGAATTAAATAAGTAAAACCCCACATTTGACGCCCGATTTTGTTCTTAACGAACCATGCCGCTGGGTAGTGAAGACTTCTCGTTGACCCCTCCGACCTTTCAATTCCCTCAGCCACAACCAAACCTAATGGAGGGATTCAGATTTATCATGGAAACAATGAGACAGCAGCAATTTTGACAGCAAAAGGTCCGTGATGACTTTCCTGGAGCAGCTACACTTATATTTCACGTTATATCTTGTGAATCAGCTGCTGAAAATTATCATCGCTACGACGAACTTCAAAAGGTCAAGCTCTCAGCTGGTACAAAAATATTAGCATGAGTTTGTTGGGGGATCCAGGATCTGACGCGTATTTTTGGGAAAATGTTAAAACTTCGCTATTAAAAGCATTCCCAGTTGTGAAAGACCGCGCGAAATTTGGAGTCGGAATTATTTAGTAAATATTAAACTAATTTCGACGAATTAACGGACTTCATCTGTCAAATTATTATATGGGAAAACAACCGACAAAGAAATTATCGAAATCATATTGCCAAAAGAACCGAAAGAGTTATGTATAGTGAAGAATTTTACCACATTTATACTGACTGAACCTCGTTTCTTATGCACCTTGATTTTTTAAAAAAATTTTTAAACTTTCTGTTTCAGTATTAGAAAGAACATTTATATTACAAATTTCATATTTCTTCAAGATATTAAGGTATATAAAAAGCATTTTCGTTTAAGAACCATACGTTTTTCATATAGATAACATTTGAGGAATTTTTAAGAAACTGAATGCAGAGCTTTATCAAAAAAATAAGTAGAATGCTTCTGGAATAACAAATTACTTGTATCAGTTTGGAATAGCTAAGAAAAAGTATTAATACAATAGATGTTTTTATCTGTAAGGCTACATAAACTCTTTCATTCATAAGATTGCTTTTCTTTTAAAGAATTAATTACAGAACACTATCGATTTTTTAGAAAGCTCTTTATCTCGAAACGTATTTTATTCAAAGCAAAATAGTCTTGGTTTCAACAAATAGGTTTTCGATAAACTAATTCAAAAGAAAAATAGTTTGGTTTGTTTTTTAAGTTAAAACATTTTTACTTATTGGCAACGAAGGAAGCATATTTGGAGTAAAATGAAGGCAGACGATTAATAAGGATAAATTGCGAGAAAGCAGTCTATCTTGAACAATTATTTTCGTGAAGTACTTCCTAACAGATACTGGCTTATGTTTACATTGTAAATAAAAAAGCCATGAAAATTTCTCTAAAACTCTAATTCCCTTTTTTGTCCTGTTCAAAGTGCCTTCTTTTTCCTGTAAATGGTCGACTGGATATAAAAAGCTATATTATTTGATTATAGCAAAGCCCACCAGGGCTATCTGCCTAAAGGAAGGGATGCCTTCTTGTAGGACTTCTAAGGAAAACTAGCTGGAATCTCAGGCGAAATTATTCTCACTTTCTTTTTCTATAGGTAAATAAGTTAGTAACTTATGCTATAAAATGTTACGCCGATCTCATCAGAGGTTTTATGGTACTTATGTATTATCGCGTAGATCATTAAACTATCGCCAAGCAGAGTGATTAGCGACAGTTATGGATAAGCGTGAGATAATAATATATACATTCATATCACCTACGGATTCGTCTGATGTAACACTGTTTGATAAGTCACTTTTAATTTTTATGAAGAATATGAATTAACTGTTATTGCTGTAGTTTTCCTTGCATTCGGTAAAAATGTTTTTAAAATTTGTGACCTACGTTCTGATGAACAGCGAGTAATTAAAAGTTGAGTGTTCCTGTCTATAAAAAGGGCGTATTAAAGAACGCGATATAGTCAACTGAATACGGCCAACAAAACAGTAATACGCTGGAACAATTGTATGACGGAATGTTTTAGACATAATATTCTACACACATCAACTTCCGGTTAATCAGAAGGGTCTAGCAAAAGGGTAGAAATCGACAAAAGCCTTTTTATAAAGAGCCAAAACGAAGGGGGTCAAAATCCAAGTGTTTATTATATAAACAAGGATCAGTTTTTCAGAATTCCACAGAAACGATTAGTGAATCTTTGGCGGGATCCGCTAATTTTCACGGTTGGATGGTAACCAACTTTAATGTTTGAAGGAATAAAACACAAATACCGGTTTTACTCTTGATTAAATTTTTTTGATATCTAACAGTTGTGAGGTATTATTATTATTTTTCATTGACCAGTTATTTTATGTCTTGAACCTTTACTGTCATCTCGTTTACTGTTGTTTCTGTTTCCCTATTAGAATAAAATTATTTTCAAGCAATAATTAGGATACTACAACCAATATTATAATAGGGTATGATAATGACATTTATTTACGAAATTACACACACAAATACAAAAAGCAATAAGAGTGACACTAAATTGTTCAGCAAAGTATCCAAATTCAGCTAAATGTTCATAGGTCACATGAGCTGTAGCAAGAATGAAATTTTGTGGGTGAGTAACGCATCGCATGAAAAAGAGCAGATGTTCTCTTCGAAAATGACTCATGACATCTGTTATGCACATATGTCACATACTTACTCGCAAGAGGTATAAGTTGTAAACAGCTCACTGCTTGCTCTTGGCAGCTGCTTTCTGGTAGAGACAGCATATCTGTCCATGTAGGGACAACTTTCTTGGTTGACCTTTTCCTCGAACTGGAAGTTTGGAAGTAGAATCTTACCCTTAAAATGTCAACAGGGCAGATACACGGTAGACTTATGTAGGAAAAAGGATCATTTATAGCAGCAATAGTACACGAAGTTAGCAATATTCTGGATAAGACATTGTAATTGTGCCTTGGCATGGACTTAGAAGTTTTATTATTGTCAGAATTACTAAGACTAGTACTGTAACCCGTACTTTATCACCTTCTTTGAAAAGAGGAGCTTTCCTAAATTTCTTATCTGCATAAATACTTATGATTATCTTGGCTTCCTTCTATTCGATCCTTTTAGAATCTATGTGATTAGATCGTATGTTAGATAAAATTGGTGAATTTCTTTAGACTTTATCTCGAGAAAGAAATTTCCTTTTTTAATACACTTTGAAAATCAACTGCAGTATCATCCCTAATAAGTAGCTTTTGTCCAAACATCAAATATGCACCTGTCTGATCAGCAGAATTACACCTTATTACACTGAAGCGTATTACACTTTAGCAGAATTACACCTTATTACCTGTCTGATCACCAGAATTACACCACCTGTATTAAGCGCGAACCAGAATATATTTCCAATTAATACTGCCAGGATGAAATTTTGTGGATTTCTGTTCTTCCTTTCCACGGTTTTGCTTGTGGAATGTAAATGGAGTCAAACTTTGCTAAGCTTTCAAGAGGAAACAAATTTGCACTAAAAATAATAGCACTAACGGTCCACCGTCACACTAATGATACGTCTTTCTGGATCACACCCCACAAATAACCTCTTCTATTAGTATAACTGCGCACTATTTGCATATTACAGTGGCTAATGTAAATAATTCCACCCATTTGATAGCACAATCTTCTACGATGAACAGCCACCTCTTTCCACTTATTATCTATTAAAAGAAATTCGAATCTTTGATTATAAATCGGTGTTTACAAAAGCATACATGATTTCTGGTTACTGGATGTAAAATGGCTACAATAATGGCAGTTCGGGATATAATCTGTTCTGCATCTGTGCATATTAGTCCAGTATAACTTTCTTGCAATTCTATCATATATATAGGACCGCTGACCATTTGAAATTTGAAGAATCTCTCATTTGACAGGACTACTAACTGGGCTTTTTCTGTATCTGCTTCGGGTGAATAGAGTAGAAAGTAGTACTGAACTTGTCGAATTTCTCTTGGGCTTCATGCGGATATAACAATGCAAATCTTACACATTATGCTTTAGACTGAAAGACTATATCCGTAACACCAATCGCATTAGAAGGTCTGTAATGAGCTTTAAATTCAGCAGCTATCTAAGAGGCTGAAGATCTGTTGCCGTAGTGACTTCTTGGCCGTCAATAAGCGCACAAAACTTATTTAAAACCCATATTATGGATAAGTCTTCTTTCTAGCCTAGAGTAATTTCTTTCGACCTTTGTAAGTAACTTACTTGCGTACTCTTTGGCATGTTCTTCTGCGTCAATGCCTTGTAACAAGACTGCATTATGTGCATATCTACAGGTATATGCTAAAAGATTTAGGATTTAGTTGGATTATTTTGACTAAGAATCGGTGGACCCGTCAAAATATGCTTTAGTGTTTTGAAAGAAGTTTCGCGTTTTTCTCCCCAATCTCAAGATACATTTTTATTCGTTAAATTAATCAAGGGTTTTCAATCGAAAAAAATAGCTATTTCTTTTATGGGGCAAATAAAAGCCGTTTTGTCGCAGTCTGCAGGATTTACTTCGATTTCACGATACCCGTCCTGCAAGTGTTAAAACAGTGGATCGTATTGGGGGGCGGATAACAAATTGAACAGCGAAATATTTGCCTATGTATGGAGATAAAATATCTCTTAGTAAAACATTTGAGGTGTTAAGGGATTATGAACTTATTTACAAAATACTGATGATCAATAATTTGTTTTTGAAAACTGACATCTTCTGCACTGAATCTTATAGAATTCATGGTTTAGAAAATAATGGTAGGCTTACGGATTGGCTCATAACCAACTCATAATACTATTTGGATTAATTAAGAATAAAAATATGTATAGTTTAATCAATTTTTGTGTGATTACTACATCATGATTCCAAAGTGAGGAAAATTTCATAAGAATATTTTTAGACTTATGAAAGTAACTAATAAATGACTTGTGCAAAAATTCTTTCAGCATACCAAATGTGATAAAACTGTAAATTAAAGACCATAATAAATCGCAAAAAAGCGTCATTGAATGACAGTTGATAGGAATAAATTGGCCTCGGATTATTCTAATTTACCATAAATTAAGGATAATTGGGAGTCTCGCGGAAATCGAACTCTAAAATAAATATATCACCTGTAAAATTACTACACACATCTTTAAGAATCGTATGCAAATTTCAAGAAGTAACCAGATAACACCGATGGTACGTCACAATGACGAGAGTGTCAGAGAGTAATATATAAAAAATACATACAAAGAAGTAAAATTGTTTACAGGCGCTTTATAAGCATTTCAGTGCAATAACCGAATAGTTATGACACAAAGGACGCATTTGGATGATTTTTTACGTGGTAGAATTATCGGCCGTCTGGAATGTGGGCGTACTCAACTGAAAGTATCAGAGGAAATTGGAATTGCCCAGAGTGTCATCTCCAGGCTTTGGCAACGATTCCAAGATGATGGTAATGTGAGTAGACGTTACAGCACAGGTCGCCCCAGATTTACAACGCCGAATAAGGACCGGTATTTGGGAGTTACTGCCAAAAGAAACAGGCGGAGCACAGTCTCAGACCTGTCTCGTCAGCTCTCTTCAGCCACTGGTACGACAATTTCAAGGCAGACCGTGTACAGACGCTTAGGGCAAATTGGTCTATATGCTCGTAAACCTGTCAGATGCGTTCCACTTACTGCAACTCACTGTCGCCTGCGGTTAGCCTGGAGTAGAAAGCATGTATTGTGGACACCGCAACAGTGAGCTTGTGTGATGTTTTCCGACGATTCCAGGTTTAGCTTGCAGTCTGATTCTGGCCAAACTTTCATATGGAGAACTGCAGGTACCCGTTACCACCAAGAAAACATCATTGAACGACACCGTTAGGTGGTGCAGGAGTGCTGGTTTGGGGTGGAATTATTCTGGGTTCCAGAACTGACCTGCTTGTTCAAATTGGAACCATGACAAGCCCAATCTATCGGGACGTCATTCTGGAACAACATGTACATTTGTTTCGGGGCGCCATGTGCGCACAATTTGCGTTTATGGAGGACAACGGCCGTCCTCACCTTGCAAGCATCGTAAGCGAATGCCTTCAGTCGGAGGATATCACCCGTATGGACTGGCCAGCATTCTCACCGGACTTGAATCCAGTAGAGCACGTGTGGAACATGCTTGGCCGACGAGTTGCAGCCCATTAATAGCCCGTCAACCTCCTCCTACATGTCTACCGGAACTTCGGAGAGTTTTGAGTGGTGTAATACCCCCCAAGATCAGATCGATAATTTGATACTCAGCATGCCTAGGCGTTGTACGGACTGTATTGTATCGTCTGGGAGACATACAATGTATTAACAATCATACCAACGATGTAATATTGGTTTTTTGTAAATAGGTTTTTTTTTGTAATTTGCTCAGGGGAGAAAAAAATCGCTAATTTTTTTAATAATACTAAACTTATAGCATCTGTTTTTGTTCTTTACCTTTTGTTTAATAAATAAGCTTTACAAATAAGTCAAATTTGTTTTGTTTCTAACTCTTCCTTTGCCTGATTTTGCATTATCCTTAATTTATGGACATGAGTGTATTTAAAAACCGACCGCTGAATGCAAACTGATTAGGATGTCAAAAATGCTAAGTCATATTATTTGTATTTCATGTTTAATATTAAGAGTGAAATATTTTCCTAATCCAAAAATAGGGACCGAAGAAAATCATAAAAAGTTAGATTTCGTAATTTTTAAAACTGATTTCTTTAAACTGAGAAATGCCGAAAAAAATCTTTTCGCAATTTATACTATATTTATATGACTGGAAATATATGTTTACGAAAGACACGTGAAGCGGTTGCAAAAATGAATTCCAGGTAAGGACTTGTCGGCATGGTGTATAATATCAATTAATACTTGATTATCAATTAACACTTTCCTTGCGAGTTATGAAAATGCTATTATTTTTTAACCACATATCTGTCATAAGTTAATGGGAAAAACAGTTAAACGAAAAAGTTAGAAGTGTTTAATTTTGAATTTAACTTCCAGTAAAGAAGCACGTGTGTGCTTCACCAAATTCCCATATATAAGAAAATAAATAGGTGTGTTTACAAAACTTATATAAGCCTATTAACTTTATTAAAAAACGGTTCTGACTGCGATTTAAACTCAGAATGTCTTACAGGACCCAGTCAGTCGTCTCATAATCTCTGAGTTATTTCTGTGGTCAGTAAAAAATATGGATAAATTCTAAAGAAGAGTTTCAGTGGATTAAAATCTGAAATGCGTTAGTGTTTAGCTATGTAATCTGATCTTGCGTGGTCTTCGCTTCCCTGCTGGTATACGAAGAAAGATATGTCTCAGCCAAATGCAAAAACAGTGACAAAATCTTCTTAAGGGTTCTTCAGTCAGGCGCCCCTTTGTCCTAGCAGTTCCAAAGCCAAATTCTTACTTATAGGCTACATTGATTCAATTTGATGGAACATAGCTGGCTCGCTGTTCTCCGTTATTATTTGATGGGTTGGCCCTTATTACGGCCTGATGCCGGAGGAACCGGTGGTTTCACCCTTTGCAACAATAACAGCCTCTGAATTAAACAAACTGCTGTGCATTCAGATACAGAAGCAAATGGTTTCGGATTAATGCTTAGCCTCAGGCACATCTGCGAATTTACTAAATAATCTGATTTTATGCGTCTTTTATATTGTTTTACCAAAAGCTTGAGCTTATGCTGTTGTTGTAGCTAATCGCACTTCGTTGACCTAATCAGAAGAAGCCCACGAATTTTATAGTCGCAAAGAGTGCAAGATTGCGTTTGTCGTAGACATGAGTTTTGAGCACTATATAGGTGACAGTAAGACTTTGCCCACTTCCACTTCAATTTCGAAGGAAAGTACTCCGAGGGGGACGGCTCAAAGGGTGAACCAGCCGTGTTTCTCTATCACCAAACCACGCGAGAGGTCTTTGAGCTCTATATATTTTGAGAACCCCCCCCTCGTTGCACAAGCAATATACATTTATAAATATCCACGCCTTCTCCGATATTCGAATTCGGAGGATCGATATGGCAGTCAGAGTCATCAAACATCATTACCAGCTGAGCAGCTTGCTTGAATTTGTATTCTTAGCTTCTGTATACTGCTATCAGAGTTACAAACTATTTTAACAGATTTCAATAATTTAAAATGAAATTTCAGCCCTGGAACGTTTAACTGACTTCAGAGCAGGTAAATTATAATCATTTATTTTCGTAATGAGTTGTTTCCCATGAAACCGTTTCTTAAAAGTAAATTTCAACCATTATAAATGTTATTGTAAATATTGATTTGGATTCAGAATTTCAAAATCCTATTGAGATGAAAAATCTTTCAATTGAAGAAAGTATTTACCTCCTTGCATTTATCCGCCAGACTGTAAAATTTACTCTTTAGAGACTGTACCTAATTCTAAAGAAATATGCGCTTGAAAATTCTTCGAAAGGAAGATGAAAATAAATATTGTCCCTAAGTGCTAGGAATTCAGTGACAGTCTGTTTCAATCCGAATAAATTCGCACTGGAGCATTTAACTGTCAGAAACAGTTACTTGAAAGCTATTTACAATTATCCCGAAGACACATTTCACTTCACTATGAAAACAAAGCTTAAAATGACGTAAATGTTAATGCATCAAATCTGGAAGGGGGCATGGCTGCACTTTAAACTAAAGGCATTTTGTTTGCAACTAGACAACTTTTGTGTTACTAATTACGACATTTTAACTCTGTAAGATATTATATTCGGTTCGAATAGTGAATGAACTGAATTAATGAAAACGTTTTTATCATTCTTATGAAAAAGAAAGTCATTCAACAGAGAAATTTAGCTTGAGTTATAAAATGGCTTTAAATCATTTATAATTTGTTGCTTTATTTTCGTAATGGAATTAATAGAATTCAAAGGAAATGCCGAAGATCATATTTGTATACTAGGTTTGAAAAGTTACGAGGCACAACAGTCCAGAAACGAGAACTGTGACAACACTGAATATTTTCTGTGAAAATTTATTCCACAGGAAGTGCATAACATGTTGCCTTTCAAGTTTTTGCTGAAGTAGTATTCTGGAGTGCATTACTAGAGATTCATAAAAACTAATACATCTGATATGCTTCGTGATAGATTCGGTTCAATTTACTTAATTACGGCAACGCAGTCGAGGCTATCTGCCTAAGCGGAAGGATAGCTTTCGTAGAGTACTTTTTAAGTGAAATTGGCTCGTATACACGTTACACATGGGGAAAACCGCGAAAACACCCATACAACCAGCTCGTTTGCCGGGATTCGAACTACGCAGCAAATTAACAGTGTTCTAAGGACTTTATTACTCGGCTACTGATGGGCCGCTTCGTGAAGGAAATTGCTGTGTAAAAATTGGGCAGAGAAAAAAACTGAGTGATTAAAAATTGCATTTGCTTGATGAAGATGGTAAAAATTGCGTATCACACGCACATATGTTTTGTCGTATTAGAGATGGTCGAAATTGCTTTTACTTTCGTAGTCTGATATACAAAACATTCATACCCCAGAACCAGATCGCTAATGAAATCTTTTATCATTAACGCTTGAAGTGCTAAGGCGTCGAGTTATGCATTCAAATTGGCGACGAGAGGTTGGATCTTAAAACATAACATGGAGAGAGAGAATATAAAAAGTTAGATTTCGCATTTCATACAAAATGATTATTACTTTTTTAATGAAAAGTGCGAAAACATGAATTTTTGCATCCTTTAAAATATTTTTGCAATTGGAAGTGTACGTGTACGACCAATGTTTTCGAAAATAAATGCCGAGTAAGGACGTGGACACAATGCATAATACAGAAGTTAAGTAAAATCAAAAGTTTAGTAACTATAGAGTAAATTCACAGAATTAGAATGGCTGGTGGGGAGTGGATTAAATTTACTGAGCTTTCGTAGTTCTATAAAAGGAGCTCTGGATTAGATTACATAGCTTAAACCATCACTATTAACGAAGAAATTTAAGAATTAAAAGACGGAATTACTATTTTATTAACATAACAAAAGCCTGATCTTGCTGCAATCTTTCAAAATACTTATGGCTGTTAAAGCTGCGCTATTTATCAGATATTTTAAGAAACTAAACTATTTCAGCTTACCTCTTCAATTAAAAAAAATAGGAATAGATTTACTTCGAGTGATAAAACTGCAGGTTTTATTAAAAAGATCAGTACTTGAAAAAATAGGTTTGAAAGTGATCCGTTCAAAATATTTTCGACTATTGATAATTTGTATTTAAAAATATATATTGATATTTTGTAATTAAAAAAAATAATTGTACAGGTTTAATTAATTGCAAAAGATATTATATAGATCATTAAAACCCTAGAATCGCAGTTTTACAAATGTTTTTACATATCGAATTTTGATTTCCAAAAGTTAGATTAGATTCAAAAACTACTTTCGATTGACATTAATCAAGATGATTTTAGTGACTCAAATGTGAAACTTGAGTTTCCAGAAAAATCCTTGACTGAATTTTGTGTTGGAGCTAGAACTGGATTTTTTGCAACTTTTGAAATGGTCTAAAAAAGTTCATCTGCCATTTAACACCACATTGTTATGTGAAACGACTTTTTAAACTTGAATACAAGTCTTGCTTAAGAGTTAGCTCCTCTGTTAGCTCCTATGATCCTATGATCCTGTATTAACTCGTAAGATTAAGTGTTCTGTGCTGGCTCTTATGAAATACCAATATCGCTCAAAGTTGATGAACAATGAATATGCTTACGTCTAAATTATTAATAAATAAATTAAAATATTAAATACGTCTAAATATTAATACGTCTAAATTAAAATATTAATACGTCTAAATTAAAATATTGCACCAAAATTTAATTTGTTACATAGCAAGAAACAAGCACATTCGTCTGATTAAATCCTGAATTTCTCTCATTCATTTTTGATTACTTGAAACGAATATTATAACTATTTCTTTTCATGTTTACCCGATTTTCTCCTTTCTTTCAGCATGCCTTCGTAATGTAACGTTAGCACGCTTGGCGTGTATTCGAGAGGTCCAGGTTCGAGTTCCGGCGAGAGCATTGCTCCCTTTTCGTGTTTCCTATTTAAAAAATTTGAATGATTTTACAATGGCGCCCGAACTAAAAAAAAGATGGCGGATAATGATTCTTCACCACCAAGATTTGGCGCCAGTTGCCCTTTAAAATGGGAAGTATATAAATTATTTTATTTTATAATGCATTTTCTGCTTTCTTTTTGCATTCTTTCGCTGTGTAATGGTAGCACACTCGGCGCGTATTCGAGAGGTCGAGGTTCGAGTACCGGCGAGGGCATTGCTCATCTTTCATGTCTCCTGCTTCAAAATAACCTAATGACTCTACAAATTTTATTAAAGAAATAAGCTATTTATGGAAAAAAAATAACATATCTTTATTTTTTGTTTAATATCTAGGGTCTTAAGAAACTCAGTGATAAAAAAGTATCATAAATAAAAAAGTTTAAGAAGCTGTGGTCTAATGTCAAGCAAACCAAATCAGCATTACCAATATTTACGAAACTTGGTAATATTCTTGTTCTGTGTCAATCACTCGTTGAATAGTAGTATGTTTTTTTAAGGCTGACACAAATTACTTTAAATTACATCACGTTGCTTTTGGTTCTTAGTAACAAATATTCCAAACTGCTGCTTTTTGCTAATAGAAATTCTGATATTGCTAACACGTTGCTAATCTAGTGCGAGAAAACTAAAAATTCTCTCTTTTTTTTAGAGAAATAATTACTATTCAGCCTATTTTTGCAGCTTTTCGCTATAAAAGAGTTCGGAATTATCGAAGACGTGCAAGATGGGGAGGAAAGCCATAAAACTTTGGATGAAATGTTACATAAAGTTTCTATCAAAGAAGCGAGGTGGCAAGTGATCCTTCTATATAACGCATAATTTATTCAGCTCCCTTCACCCGTTAGACGATCAAAATTTATTCCACACAAGAAAGATTCATAACGAAAAAGTTTTCTATTAACTTATCTTCTTACTGAAAAACTTACTGACGTTGAAAAGAAAATTCTCGCTTTATACAAAATGGGCAAAGGCTCATGCTGATCATATTTAATGCATGGGTTTCAGACTCAACTTGCATGAGGACCGAATACACAATCAGAAAGCAGCTGATGGGTTGCTTTATTTTTTAACCATAATGAAAATGTTTTTTAAAAATATTTTAACTACATTTAAAATTTTAATATTGTTACGAATTTTCTTCATATGTAAGTAATTTTAGTGAAATTACATTTGAAACGAGTATATTTTTTGGATAATGTAACATGAAAATTTACAAAAATTTACGGCAAAAGTAAGAATACAGAGGCAAGTCTATTTAACTTTTAGTAAATGGCTACCTCTCTAAATAGGCGAGATATAGCCCAGCTACCAGTTGTTTTGGCGACTAATTTTTTATCCAAATTTGGCGAAAAATTGGCAAAAGTCGTTAAACCTGCTGATCATTTAGTGATATTTTGATCTGGTCCCTGTAAATCTGTAATGGGCACTGTGATTAAATAAATGTAATTAATCTAGATATGTAGCTGTAACCGTATCCCTTTTATGTCTTCCAGTAATTTCGACAAGTTGCTAGAAACCTTTCGGCTGGCGGGAGAAATCGATATAAGACAAAGAACAGCATCAGTTTTGGTGTAGTATTTTACAAGGTATTTTATAATGTATATTGAGTTTAGTGTGAGTTCGGAGTGTTGAGATATGTTCATGTTAGCTTCGCTGTTTTGATGCGTTTTGTATTGCGTTGTGTTTAGAGTTGTTAGTAATCTGAAGTGTAACTACTGATTGTACGTGTGAAGACTGAAAATGTGAGAAGCTTTTCGAATATTTCTGTCGAAAGTTCCAGTATTGTGAAGCGTTTCTTTCTGTAAAATAAAACTGAATCAAGCTATCGTTCGTTTTGTGCGCATTCAATCTATTACGAATTCGTATGCAAGCAACAATGTGTATAAACTTTATAGTAATGATGTAAAAATATTATAATTTATATGTATTGATTTGATTATACTTTGTTATCCAGATATATTGAAAGCTAAATATTAAAAATTTTAGACAGACATATATAAGTCAAATATTTCTAATGTGTAGATTTAACCTCTAAATAAGTTACTTAAAATAAAGAAAAACAATATGGAAATATTCAATTGGGACAAAACTTTAAATAATTATTTATTTATAATAAATATTTCTTTGGCGCACACAGAAATATACTACTTATTTTGTAAACAATTATAAATTTCTTTATGTCTTACTACAGCTTTCAGCTATAACATCTTATTACGTTTCGATTTCGATGACGCAACTTTGCAAACTTTGGGAAAAAAAATACCAGAATTTATCCTTGCCATGATTGATAGGTTCTTGTCGATCAGCCTGGTTCTTGTTTTAGATTCTTAATTTTAAACTGTGGAAGGAAAATAACTATTCACATACAAATGTATTCCCAAAATAAAACCGATTATTCTTATTACAAAAACGCGTAATAGAAATTAGATACCTTTTGACAAATACGGAAAAAGATTAAAAAATCTTTAGAGAAGATTTGATAAAAAAGATTATTCTTTAGATCTTTGAATAATATTTATATAACAGTGTAAATTAATTTGCTCTATTTGTAGACTTGCTGAGTAGTTAGTTATTCGCGTTAATTTTTAATGGTAATGAGAATAATTTAAAATCATTAAAATTCTAACTTCTGATTCTTACCAGAGTAAAAAATGTCATAATAAAGCTATTTAATTTACAAAATACCCATTCTCAGGCCGCGTAAAAATGTTTTGGGGGCCGCCAGTTCGAGACCACTGATCTAATTTAAACGAAGCTAATACAAATATTTAATTCTCTTACTCTCCACAAAACAAAAAAAATGGCAAAAGAAAGATAATGAAAACAATTGCAAATCTTATTATACAGCAAAGGAAAATTTATGAAATAATTCAGAATGAAGAAATTTTATTATAGATAAAGTAACCTTTTAATAAAGGATGGAAAATAAAATTAAGATCACGCTTTTCCTACATTTTTGTAGAACGAAGAAGATTTGTTACCATTTATCCCATTTCTACAAAAACATTCAAGTAGGTAAGATTTTTTTTATATTTTGCAAATCAGTTAACTGATCTAAGCTTTCTGCAGTCTTGGTTATATGATTTAGATCCCATCTAGCGTTCTAGTTAAATCTTCCTCTAAACTTTAATTTTTATTAGCCTAAATCATCGCTCACAGGCAGCTTTCAATATCTTTGTTTCACTGTTTTAATTTTCTGCTCAAAGAATAGTCGTTCTCAATTAATCCCCTGTAAATACATCTCATAACAATTCTATATTTATAACTAATCTTGGTAATGTTAGACTATAAATGTGTACCCTAAATAAAATAACTAATCTTGGTAATTAGTTATTAATGCAAGTAATTCTAATTTAAGGCTGTTTTCGTATCATTTATTCGTATCAAACAAACTGATCAATTCAATTTTCTAACTGCATTTCCTATTTAAAATCTTTACAAAAAATAAATCTGAATTATAGGATGATTCAAATGTCACGCTTTTCAGATTCCGAAAAGGATATTAATGACAAATTATTTCAATGTATGACACCCGTATGCTGCTATAAGTAATATGTCGCTTGAAATTTTGGTTGCAATGAATGCTATTAGATTTTAAAAACGGTTTGTTCGTTGCAAGATAGAGAGGTGTTCTTTTCTAACTAAGTGAAATATTTATATTGGAGCATTACTTCGCAGCCATCAATTTGATTACGATTCTATCTTTCTCACACTGTTTATTGGTGACTGCAGTATTCTTTTTATTCCTGTTTGAAAGGCTGTTTAAAGAGCCTTTTAAATAGAAATAAGCAGAAGGGCCTGTTAAAGCAAGAAGGCTGTTTAAAGAGGCTGTTTTATTTATTTACTTCTTTCGTTGCACCAACCCCCTGAAGATGATGATGCAGTGAAAGATGTGAATTTCGTATTACAGTTTTGTTTTTGGCATATCTTGCCCCCTATATTTCTTACAGTTTGCCTCTAGGATTATGTTTTTTAGTTTCTGCATGTGGTTTATTCCGAACTGAATATGGCATGAATTTTAAACGTACATGCCTATTAAATATAGCATAAATCCTATACAGCCTATTAAATTACACACACCTTTTGCTACACTTCATTTAATATTATTTCCTCGAATTATTCTAACTTGATTAACAGATATCTCGAGGTAAGTTGACAATGACATCAAAAACTGCAAATTTGAAATTAAATATCTCGATCAATTTTTGTCATACGGGAGTAATGCTTCTACTAATTATACTTTGTCACAACGTATAAAACTTCTCCAGATATAAGTATCAGGAGACCACATCAAAAGTTACATTTCGTTATTTGTCGAAAATTAAATCAAAAAAAAATTCGTATTGTCAAAACATGAAAATTTTTGGTTATTTAAAACATTTCTAGGATTGGAAGTATATGACTACGACCAACGATTGCGCCAATAAACGCCGGGTAATGACTTATAAGCCGAGTAAGAGAGTGGGGATAAGAGACTGGACTTATATATATATATATGTTTGGTTCTGCAAATTGCAGAAAAAATGGAAGTTGCCCAACTACATGTTATATCACTCCTATATACGAAATTTCGACTGGACTTTTTTATGGCTGATAGTATTTGAGTTATGCGAGATACCCACGTACATACATAGGTACAGAAGTCAATCCCTTTTGAATACACTTTTAAATTCATTTTACGTTCTGTTTTGGAAAAAAAATAGTTCTTTATTCTGTCCTCAAGTACAAACGTCACACAAAAAATTGCCCAAATGCATTTGGGAACGGTCGAAATGGATATTTCTGTTGAAATATGATACCCGAAATATTTCGGAATTACAATGTTTCCTTTACTTCGTACAAAGAAGTGAAAAAAAAAGCATCTCTCTTTCCTTTTTTACAAAACGCAGCACTTTGGCATAATATTTAGGCATGGAATCAAAATATAGAAAAATGGTCATGTTATTTTAGAAAAAACTTGATTTGGAGTCAAAATACCAACTTTAATACTATATTATAAATAAATACAATATAAACATAATACATATCCTAAATCGGACTTTCGAGACATGAAAAATGACGTGAAAGGTCCATTAAAACAGCTATAATCCATTTGCGAACTGATATATATCAAATCTGAAATATGTTTATAAAATCATTAATAAATATGTAACAAATTTATGGATTTTGTTCAACACAAACAATCGAAATGCTTATAATTTTATATTAAAATAATAATCCAATTAAATTACCTAAGCACAATATTTGATTTGTGTGATGGCTTTGCTATACAAACTTCGAAAGATAAAATAAAATTTCAGACTAGAATAAGGTATCCTGATCAAACATTGGCTTAATTTAAAAGAAAATAATCATCTTGCCAGGAGTATTCGGGAAATCATTTGTCGGAGAATATTAGCATCGTTGACATCGAAGAAGCAATCAAAACAGAAACAATTACTGCTGATGCTTTAAATTCAGCAGTTTTCCCTGGAAGACTCTTGTAAAAATAAGTAGAAACTTTTCTTCTTTGAATACCTTCTCTGAAATGTTATTGCTGCATCGAGTAATTCTGATTTCGCAAAGACAGATCGCCAGTGGCAGATCTTAGAATAATTGAGTTAATAAGTACTATTCGTAATGCTATTATTTTGAGAGAGGATTTTATTCGCAAAACTTTGGCTCGTGTTATTGATGAGACACACTGTTGAAGTTCAAGAGATTTTTTTGTTTCTCAAAAGGAAATAAAATAACATAAGACCTGAAGAGTTATATATGGCTTTTGTGTGTGTTCAAAGGTTTTGGTGCTACGATTTCTGGACAAGACTGCACTTGTTTAAAAAAATGGAAAATGGCACCGATGTTTCATGGCGTCGGCTGTGTGATACACTCTACAACAGAGAGAAAAGCATCTCAGCATCTGTCAAAATTGAATAATTTAGAATTTCTTTGATATAAGAAAGTCAACAAACTTTCTGTTTTGCCAAATTCAGTCAGGTTTAGATTTAATATTGCTCAACCGTGGAAGAGAATGCCGGTTTTAAATTTACGCATCACCGATATCCATTTCTTCTTTCACATTACGAAGCTCAGTTATAGTAGGGATCATACAGTGAAACCGCAGTTCACAAAATTAATTCATTATTGAAAGCTGTTTGTCATCCGAAATGTTAGTCAACCGAAACTATTCCAACCATAGGAAACTAATGTAAAATGGATTAATCCTTTCTTGTACTATGGCTGAACGTTAAAATTTAGAATAATACCCTATGGACATGTTCATAGTAAATGAATGAAAATCATTGCAGCTAAGACAAAAAATATTATTGTACCTGTACGAGGGTGAGTGTACGGGGTAAGAGGAAAGCGATAAGGAAGGGACGTTATTTCATTGTAAAGTCCTCTTCTAGGAAAATATCAGGTAACTTTTTCTGGGGCATTTCTTTTATTCTTTGTCTCTTTGCGCCTATTGTACTTAAAACTCAGAGGGACTCCATTATATTCAAAATTTGTCCAACTTGGTTTTTTGTTGGTCTACGCTTTAAAACGTTTCTAAAAGAAGATATGGCTTTATCATTGCAATTGTAAAGCTGTAGACTTCTAACACTTTATCAAGAGGATATCATTCCTTGAAACTTTGCACTTTACTCTCTTTTGTATAAATCTTGCTTGCCAACGAACTAGATTCATCTATGTTTCCTTCCTCTTCTTCTGAAGAGAATTTCTTCCGAACCGACGCTTGTTGCTGCTTCTGAAATTATTCCAATTCTTTCTTGTTAATTTAATTTTTTATGGCCCACTAGACTATTTAACGTCTTCTGTGTTAACGTTGAAGCCCATGGCTTTGCCTAGAGTCCTAATATCATAAAAAAAGATATTCTCAGTAATAAAGCCCTCAAAATCTCTGCCTTCAAGAAAATAGGACCATAATTTCCTAAAGGTCGAATTGATGATGACATATGCTCCTTAGCGTTGTTAATGAGAGTTAAGCAATGGAAAATTTTAAAATTTTGTTTATGGAATTCGCTGAGTATAAAATTTTGTGTCAGAAGTTATTTCAGACTTTGCAACTCGAGGCACCTTTCATCATTCGAGATATTTTTCTGTTCAAATAATTTGTTCGTGATGTATGTTCGCGCCTTATGTAAATTTTGAATTTGTTATCTGCAAGAGGGCGCCTGCGAGCGCCGAACTATGTCTATTGTACCAACTTGTTCTTCTTACGGCCAATAAACGCAGTAACGAACGTCGGTGTCTGCTTTCCGTCCACCTCAGCAATGTAAGACATTCGAAATTCCATTGTATTTAATTGAAATTCTCACAAAAGGAGTAGTCGCAGATGTTAATGCCATTTGTCATGTTTTGGAGGGATAGATTTAGATTTTAGAGTTATAACCAGAAGGAATTTCGTTAGAAAGCAGTTACCATTTCCTTAAAAACTCAAGGAAAAGTTGCCAGTTCATAAAAGCATAATATCCCTTGTTTGCGTAAAGGGGACAAACTAATGATTGCTTAACTGAACTAACTGTTCAAGGAAAGAAATGAGCTCCACAAATTTAAAAGTAGATGTTTATTTTTATAAGCATTTCCCGTGCGTATATCAGTTGAAAGAAGGGAAGAAAAATTAGTTTCGTAGCATTTTAAATAGGAGTACACTTTTATCACTTTGCTAAAAGGTATGAATTCTTTCGTTTTCCCTTTCTTCATACGTATCATTCTACGAACACCTAACGCAATTGTTGATCTAACAGTAGAACACCAAAAATGCTATTATTTTAGTTTCGTTGATAAACAGAATTTGCCTTTTTCTCTCCCTCCTCGTTTTCATATTGATGAGATATTAACTAATCTAAATATCAACTACTCCAATTTTTTACAAACTTTTGTAGTATGAAAATGCTTAACGTTTCAATCAACTGCATCTTATGAATGTAAACCTTCAATACTCAAAAGAAAAAATAAAGCGAAAACACACAGATACGCAGCTCATTTTCTCGAAGTTTGTTTGTATAATTGCATACGGAGAAATACAAGACGACTCTTTAGGTGGAAGGTTACCTAAGGTTGTAGGAACAATTAGTTTTGGGTTAGGTTATTTTAACACAAAAACGTGCGCAAGAGCTATCTGAGTAAGGTGCGAGATGTAAAGTAAACTGTAAAGTAATTTACGTATTATATTGTAAAGTAATTTACGTCGTATTTATAAACTGTAAATAATATAAATACGAGGCAGTTTTCAAAAGTAATCTGCCTCGTATTTATATTACTTATAGAGAAAACTACGAGCAATCTTTATGTAGCCATCGCATTCGCTTGCTTCGAACCCAAGTGAAAGAGCCAGTATTCAGCAGTCTTAAGCACTCCACCATCAAAGGGACTGTTACCCTTTGGGAAAAAATCATGTGCCGTCAAACGGATTGGGACCACAGAGCTTCCAAATCTTAGCTTAATATGCTAACCATTTACTCCCTAACAGCATTTCAAAGGAAATGAAATTATTTCTTCTAAATCTTTCCTCTAAATTATTCAAAGGAAACCAGCTGATACTTATTACACATAGAAAAAAAAACACAAAAACATCTATGAACCCAGCCTATTCACCAGAATTAGAATACGATTCGAACGTACATTAAGATATATCGCATTATTATAGGTGGTACTCTTTTTACACGAAAGATTTAAATGAATATAAAATTGCGCCTCTTTTAACATTTTATTTTAATCTTAAATATTCAATGCACATATGATTTTTCGCTTTTTGCGTCTCACTCGCATTACATCTATAGTGGCAGCCACACTGGCCATATGCTAGTTACAGTTCTGGGATTAATATTGAAACGAGTAGTAAAATTTTCAAGAATTTAGCTTGGAAAATCGTAACATATATTTATAATCTAATGTTAAACTTTCATTCATGAATACGATTGAATAATATAAATATAAGATGGTTATTCTTCTATAATAAATACACTCATGGACAAAAAAATTAGCGCACCAAGAAGGAGTCGGCAAAATGAAACGAAATTTTACATACGTAATAACTACTTTGATATAAGTAAATGATAAGAAAATCAAAGAAAAAGGATAATGTATTTCAGAGAAAAAGGCAAAAGAACGGAGGAGTTAATACTCCGTTGGACCCCCACTAGCGCGAATGCACGATGCGATACGATCGGGCATTGAGTCATACAAGTTCTGTATGATGTCTTGAGACATTTCGTTCCATAATTGCTGTAACCTTGCCTCTAGTTCGTTCAAACTCGTGGGATGCCCAACTCGTCGTCTCAAATGATCCCAGATATGCTCGATTGGAGACAAATCTGGGGATCTGGCACTGCCAAGGAAGGGTAGAAACAGTGCGGAGACAGTCTTGTGACACCCTTGCCGTATGAGGCCAAGCATTGTCTTGTTGAGAAATGGCTCCTGGGAGCCGTTGCATGAGTGGCAACACATGTGGTTGCAGAATTTCATGAACATATCGCTGGACTGTCATGGTGCCACGGAACAATACGAGGGGTGACCGTGTATTGTAAGCGATGGCACCCCATACCATCACACCAGCTGTGGGAGCGATGTGTCGCTGTACAGCAAACGCAGAATTGAGGCGTTCACCACGGGCACTCCACACGAGAGCACGATTGTCATCACTGCCGAGATTGAATCTGGATTCGTCGCTAAAGAAGACCTGGTTCCATTCCGCTGCAGTCCAGTTTCCTCGTGCTCGAAACCACTCCAAACGAAGGCGTCAATGGGTGGGCATCAAGGACATCACACGTAATGGGTGCCACGATACCAATTGTCCTTCCGCCAGGCGCCTTCGTATAGTTCGAGAAGACACAGAGGCCCCTAGTGAAGGTGCTACCTGTGCCTGGATGGTGGCCGATGAAGCAGTTGGCTGTACGCGTGCATTTCTTACGATGTGGCGGTCTTCTCGACGACTGGTCTGTCGAGGGCGTCCTGAGCCTGGTTTTTGTGTACATGACATCTCTCGGGTCCACTGGTCCCAACACCTCCTCACAACACAATCAGAGCGGCCTAATTGACGAGCTACTCGCCTAGCTGACCACCCAGCTTCCATCATTCCGAGGATTCCCCCACTCTCAAACTGCGACAACTGCTCATTTTGTCTTCGAGCACGGCGTAATGGCATGTCTACCTCAGCTCTTCCTTTGTAAATGATTCAGCACACTCAAACAAGCTTTGGTTACCTGTTTTATGCTCCACAGAGTACGACATTCAACGCCCTCTACAGGCTATACGTAATGCGCAATCACGCTGCATTTCTAATCATTTGGATATCTCCCCGACATGTACCTTCATACCTTCATTGCAAGTTTCGTTACGATCCCGCAATTATTTTTTGGTGCGTTAATTTTTTTGTCCATGAGTGTACTTCATTTAAGGATGCACTGATTTTGTTAACTGGTAAATGCTAACTGGTAGTTATGATGGTACATATATTTTTGATTTTTATGTGAATTAAAAAAGTTTGCGAACCTCTGCTTTACCTGCGACTTTATCACTTGTCAAGAAATAATAAACGTTACTGTTTTTTTGTTATGATTTAACTCGTTCTACAAGAGTTAATAAAATATATGAATTACTTTTATGATTTAAAGTGCATAGTGGTATTACGATTTAATTCCATGTAGTTATCAATGATGGTTAGCAAGAAAATTGTTCTATACTTCTTTTTCTCGCCAGAAATTGCATTTATTCATCTCAAATCTCGTATTTGTACTAGTCACGCTTTAGTGCTAGATTTGCATTAACATTCAATCAATTCGTCTAACTTTAAAGTATTTTGAAGAGTGTCCAGTGAGTTTCTACCGTGAAATAATTTGACAACTACTATTTTGACAACAACTACAACTTTAATGACTTGTAATAGTGTTCATTGTCATAATAAAATGACCGTATTTCTTTTCCTTTCTAAATCATTAGTGTCAAATCTTTTGTCGTAGTTGACATATGTGACAGACTGAAAGAACAGGAATAAGAGGTTAAGCAGAATAATCTTAGTTAAGTGCCAAGTGAAATTGCCAAGTGCACCCGATTCTTTAAACTCAGATATAAAAAGGAGATAATTGTTTTGGCAAAGTTCGAGAGAAATGTTTGTCTATGAAATGTGACTTATAGCGAGACTTGTCTAAAGCAGAATGGCTGGTGCTTTCAAAAGCGAGAAATTACGAATACTTTTACGTAATCTTTATAGAAGATTTGTTGACTGAAGTGCGTTGTTAATACAGATACTGCTGGTTCGTTTCGAGCTAACCACATTAAACTGAATATCGCAATAAAACGATACGCACGAATTGTTTTGTATCCTTATGTATACAAAACACGTTGCTCTGAATAGTACACGTTGTAAAATTAACACGCGTTTGTTTTCTTATCTTTGTACTTTAGTTGGAGCAGCAATTTTTTAATATTAAGGCTGGCTAACTGCTGGGAGAAAAAGCCGTGTTAATGGCTTCTTTTGAAATTTGACATGCATTGCTAAGATTAATGAATGTAAATGGCAGCCCGTCATGTCCCTTTTTCACGTCACAATTCAACATCATATGCACAACTAGTATTAACTGTCTTAACTTCAGTATCATATTAAAGCAAAAATGTGAAAGACTGCAAAAATTATTAGTGCTATTGTTAGAATAAATTAATGTTATTTTCTAACTCGGCAGCGTCAAAAAACAAACGAGCGCCAAACGATATGTTAGCGAGGGAAGATTCTACCCATGATTTTCATATAGAAGTCTTAAAAAGATTTTATATGTGCGTAGGTACTTGAGACTTTAATTTTCTTTTTCATCCATGTTAATTTCCTTTTTGGAATATGCTCCTGATATTATTGCCCAATAGATAAGCCTGAGGATATTTAAAATTTTAAATAAGCCTTTCTCCTATAAGTTCTTTTTTCAATACTTCAATTTAAATATTTGTGAAGATTGCTAATTTTAATATATATTCTGCTTGAGTTAAGCAAACTCCCTAACTTGTTAAAAAAAGATTTTATAGTTAGTCTAACATCCTAACTTGTTAAGGAAAGATTTCGTAGTTACTCTAACTCATGACTTTTTAATGAAACTGTGGCTAAATACAGGACAATGTACTTAAATGTAAGATATATCAGTTATACCAGAGCCAGGATAAGGGTGAGGCACTTGCCTCAGATAAACAAATAGAAAGGGCGGAAAATTAGCTATGCAAATTCATAAAGTTATTTGAAAAAATATGATTTTTAACGGTTGATTTCAATAACTAAACGAATATCAAAATTAATTTGTGATATATGCAGTTCAGATGAAAAAATAAATAAATAATGTTTATTTATTCTAAAAGGAAATGAGTTTCCACAGCAGTGTACATATCTTCTCTAACATTCAATTTTATTATTGGAAGTAGTATTATGAAGCTAATTTATACTTTGTGTAACGAACTGTATAGACCAAACTTCCATAGAAAATATCTTACTGCCGACATTAGTAGTTCTCTGTTGATTAATTTGAGCTAGCTATTACTGCTTGTACTTCTTCATAAGAAGATTGCCAAAGTCTACTAACTGAGTATAGACAGCTACACAATTGCTGAGATTTTTACAATGCATCTAGCTCATCGATGTATGTGGAAAACCTATCGGAATAATAAAAAAGTGTGACTGAATATGAAATGTATCACTTCATTAGTCATTGCTTCATTTTTTTAAATAAAAATTTTCAATGAACGAGGCTCATGGATCGAGGTTTTTGTCTTGTTCCATATTCAGTTTGCGCGGTAATTGTGCATATATTTTCATTTTGAGTTATTTCTGAAGCGGATACATAATGCTAAAGGATTAAGAAAATTTGCTTCTTCGTTTGTCTTTTTCAAATATAAGTTAAATATATAAGGTACGACACAATGTTTTGAGCTATTCTGTTGCTTATATTGAAAGAGTAAAATTTTTGTTTAGTTTTTAAAGGAATAAAATTGTTTAAAATTTTGAAAATATTGGGAAAGATTTAAGACAAACCCTTTCTGGTTAATTCTAATATAATTAATTGATTTTTAGAACGAAGAATATGTTTTAAAAATTTAGTTTCATTGACTCTAAGATCATCGGTATAGAATATATAAAAAAATATCGTTCTTGTTAAAGAAATTTTTTTAAGATGTACAATTTCGGAAAGAAGACAATGAATTGAAGACAATGAATTGAAGACAATGAATTGAGACAATGAAGACAATGAAAGAAGACGCAAAGGAAAAAAAAACAAATGAATGCGACAAATTGTTGATTTAAGATTATAGATATATTATATAAAATCAAAACATCTATATTAATTAGACAAGGAATGGGAAATTTGTTCATTGCTGGGAATATGAATTAGTGGAAATCACGTGTCACATTCTCGAAATTTAACACATTGAAGTCCTATGATCCCCCAACTAACGAGGCGAAGTAAAAGAAAAGATAAAATATGAAGCATTGTTAAATATAGTTAATTTTAAAATTATTCTTACATTGTGGAGATCTTTAAAAAAGCGTTATCTGACAGCCAACTTATTGACATATTTAAATTAGAATTAGCTGGCATAAATTGCTATTCAAGATCAAAGAAGCTTTTCTTCGGGAAAAACATCGTTTAACTGATAACAGATCAGTGAATATTATTGACTGGTTTCACTGATTAATCGATGAAAATTAACACTCTATGCATTAGGAGGAATGCTTTGGTGGAGGTATGCTTTTCTAAGTATATATGCAGCCAATCCGCACTGTGAACTGTTTCAGAACAAGCTGCCCTAGGTAACTTCCAGGCACGAGTATTAACGGAAAGACCAGGAGTATATAATTTATTATTGAGTGGTTGCTAAGAAGAATTTTCATGATCCTAAATACCTCTTTAAATATTTAAAGTAAAAGTACCCTTTTATTTAATATATTGAAAGATACTATATTGAAAGATACTGCATTAAAGATGAAAAAATGGAATTGAAGGAACTACGAAATTTATTGCATCTCTGTAAATTTCAACCAACGAGAGAAACATGCTCGGATAATTTTAGGAAAACTAAATGGTTTCGAAATGAGAAACAAGTTTCCGTTAATATTCAAATGTACATAGAATTATTAATCTAAATTAAAAATTTTCATGGATTCTACGAAATTAATAACTTAATTCCGGCAGAAATTTATTGCAAACTTTATACACCGAAATGATACCTTGTTTTAAAGCATGTGATATTTTTTCATATAAGACAACACGCAACGAATAATTTTCTACAGAAAGAAGATGTATGTGCAAGCGTTACTTATTAAGCAAGATTGAATGAAACGTGTTATTCTTATGACTATATTCTTGTTTTGAAATTAAGCATTGTGAATAAATTTTTTAAAGTAGTCTATTTAGTTCTCAGTCTATTGGGATCATTAACCTAAAACAGAAATTTCTAATATTTTGAAAAATTTTACCGCGGTCGAAATGAATTGATTATCAAAGGGCGTTTTTTAGTTGAAAATATGAAGCTGAGAAGTATATCTCTCTGGAGAAAATTGTTTGGAACGTGTTGTCATATAGCGCAGAAGATAGAAAATTTGCGAGGGAAGAAAATAGAACGTTGTAATTAGTTAAATAAAGCGTTAATAAAATGCGTTTCAAAAGGAAATCCTATTCCCAGTCAAACAAAAATATTAAATGTTACTTCAATTGCAACGACTTTCAGCTTCTAACTGGTGATCAATTTATGTCATTAGATTTAAATAATAAAAAAAACAGTTTGACATTTAAATATTTAAGTGATTTTAATGCAAAAAATTTCAGTCAGAAATATCTAGTTTCAAAAACAATGTTATTTCATTAATTTTTTTAATAACTAAGCAAGCTTAAATTTTTTAAAAATAATTTACGATTATAATTTAGTTCAATTGGGTCCAGTTTTGGAAGCAGCATTCAGAATTTTTTAACGTCAAAATTTACTTTTGCTAGAAGCTTTAGCAAGCTTGAAGAAATACAGAATAATATGAGAGCTTCACTTGGTTACGAAAAACATTCAAATATGGTCATTCTCTCTTTAGAATATAATTTAAGCAATCAAATAGGTTTTGAAAAAAATATTGATGATTTTGCTTCGCTAAAAGCAAGGGAAATTAAATTGTAATTATGCTTCAAAACGTTGTAACCATAAATTTTGTAGCAGCTGATTTGCTATTTATTTTGCTTCAAAAGTTATTTCCCATTTATCAAAAAACACATTTTTAATGCTTCTTATTTTAAAATTTAAATCATTATATACATTTAACTTCGCGGAATATATAAAGCTGTTATTAAATGTTGCTGTAAGAGTTATGATATTCTGATTTGAAATATTTATTTTTCATGAGTATAAAAATACATACGATGCTCGACATTAAAAATGTAACACCAAGAAGGAGTGGTCAGAAAGTGATGAAATTTCGAAAAACGACAGAGACAGCAAGCAGCAATAAGTGATCCTTATTTCAAAATGATAGTCAGAATACAGAGCGAGAACGGCGTCTGCTCAATAGGATGTAGGACCACCGCAGACAGCGATGCACGAAGAAACACGTCTAGGCATAGAGTCAATAAGAGTGCGGATGGTGTCCTGAGGGATGGCTCTCCATTCCCTTTCAACCATTTGCCACAGTTCATCTTCTGAACGAGGCAGGGGCAGAGTCTGCAAACGGCGTCCAATCACATACCACACATGTTCGATTGGTGGCAGGTCAGGAGAGTACGGTGACCAGAGAAGCATCTGTATACCTTGCAGAGCATGTTGGCAGATGCGAGCACTGTGTGGTCGGGCGTTATCCGGCAGAAAAATTGTATTAGGCGATTCCTGAAGGTAGGGGATTGTCACCGGTCGCAGTACATTATCCAAGTTTGGGCCATCATAGTGCCCTGAATACGAACTAGAGGTGACCTGGAATCGTAGGCAATAGCGCCCAAAACCATTATGCCACACTGTCGCGCGGTGGGGCGTTTCACAGTTACTGCCGAATTAGACTGTCTCCACGTCGACGCCACACACGTATGCGGCGACTGTCACTGGATAAACAGAAGCGTGACTCACCTGAGAACACGACGTTTCGCCCTTCTGTCATCCACATCGTTCCAGTCCGGCACCATTCTAAACGTTGGCGCCTATGCTGTGGGGTCAATGGCAGTCTTCTTAACGGTGAGTGAGTGCAGGCCACGTTCAACCAATCGACGGGAAATGGTTCTCTCACAGGAACATCCAGGGTATCTTGAACATGCTGCAGAATCGCGGTACAAGTGACTTGCGGGACCGCCACAGCTTATCGGCGGATGCGTCAATCCACGCGTGCTGACGTCACTCTGGCTGCACCTCAACCCCTCCTTCTTCCCACATTTCCTTGTTCCAACCATGTTCGCCATAGGCGATGCACCGTGCTCCCATCCACGTGGGTATCAGCTGCGATTTGACGTAAGGACCAACCCGCCCTTCTCAGTCCGATCCCCATACCCCTCGTAAAATCGTCTGTCTACAGGAAGTGCCTTCGTTGACGGCGGCATGGCATTCTCTCCTATTACACGTATGCAACTTCACAGAGAAGCAAATGCATTCCCGAGGCAAGTCTCCTGGGACTCAATAGCTGCCGGTTCAAGATAGTGGAGGGCGTGGGACATATACCTGCTTACCTTTGTTAGACATCAGGTGTCCCCGTCCTCTGTCACCTATCACCTATTACACGTATCCTCCGGGACAAAAACCAACTTTCTTCGATAATTCGTCTGGCAGAAATAAGGACACGAATATAGCCCATTCTGCACGTTCTTTCCCTTATATCTTACTTCACGTGCATCGAAGAACTGAACATTTCACATCATTCGCATAACTCAGTGACGTGCGTCTACTCTAAAATTTGCATAAATTTCTGACCACTCCTTCTTGGTGTTGCATTTTCAATGTCGAGCAGTGTATGTATACTTATTTTGTATGATTATATATATGTAAAATGAAAAAATATGTAAATAAAAATTATAATTTAAACTAGCCCTTAATTCCCCTTAATTCTCCGTCTTTATTCTAAAAATCGTAAGAACTTCTCTGAATCCATCTCGCGTGGCTTGCGTAACGCTATAATATAACTAACTCGGAACCTAAACTTACAATTTTGAGAACTGAAACTTTTCTAAAGTAAACCGAAACCTTCCTCTTGGCGAGCTTCCATACTGGATAATGCTCCAATATGGATATACCTTTAACTTCTGTGCTGTTTGGGCCTTATATCCCTCGCTCTCTTCGTATTACAACAATATTCAAAAACGTAAATATTCTGGAATAGGCAGGCACCTCCACTGCCATGTTTCTTGGATAGTATTACGAACTCAACATACTAGCATACTATGTAATCAGAACGCTTCCTCTTCAATGTGGATCTACGATCTATCCTATCTAGGTATAACGCAACAACACTGCTCCATATTTTTCTTGTTTTATTATAAAATATATATATGTATATATATACTGGTTTCCAAAAATTAAAGAAAAATCACAAAAATAACGATAACTCGTTCAAAAATATGCTAACGTATAAAATTTGAATATGTTGTCAAATGAGAATTGCTAAATAAAACTGCAGTATGCAAATTAGTGGCGCTTCAATCAAAATTAGTCATCTGCGATGAGGATATAATTGCATGTTTCAGAACAAGCCTACAAATTTCACTGTGATACTGAGATAAGAAATCTGCGATAGGCGATTTGTAACAATGACCTCTACGCATCATTTGCCCTGCCCGAAGAACTAAGATGGTGAGCTATTGGAAGAATAGATACAGGACAAAGACATTTGGAGAATAGCTACAGACAAAAGTCGCCAGATAGCTAAATGTGAGTTCTTTGTCTTTCATAGACTTTGGCAACAGTTTCTAATCACAGATTAGGCATGCAGGGGGTTCAGCCAAGGACGGCCAACCGCTACGAGAGCTCTGATGACTGATATTTGTTGTTATGCACACAAAGGAATAGAACCTCAACTCTGACTCATCTCAGACCTTCCTTTGCTACAGCCACTGGTAGGTTGGTGCGAGCGTCAGCTGTGCTTAGAAGGCTTCACAAAGGAGGTCTGTACGTGAGGCAACTAACCATTTGCGTGCCGCTCTCGTGAAGTCATAGAAGGAAATGTTTGAGTTTTGCACGTCAACATGTCCACCGGACAGCTGATCAATCGAGGGCTGTTGCCTTTATGGATGAGTTCCATGTTTAGTTTCTAAAGCGATAGCAGTCGTTATTTGATTTGGAGAGAACCTGGAACCCGTTATCATTCATAAACACCCCAGAAAGAGATGGAAATGGAGGAGGCAGCGCCATTGTTTGGTAGTGAGCCCACAGACCTCCCTGTTTCTCCACGTGAAAGCATGAATGCTCCTTACATTTTTTATGCTTATGTGCGCTGTTACTCTGGAACAATAGGCGATAATTTCCGGTTACAAGACGACAACACTTAACTGCAAAGGGCTCGCATTGTGGATGATTATCTTCAGCAGCTAATAGTTCAGCGCATGGAGTGGCCAGCTCAATCACCGGACCTGAATCGAGCATATTTGGGATGCTTTAGAAGATGTGTAGCTACTCTCAATCCTCCTTTTCAGACCCAAGCTTTCAAATTCTTTGCAACAGCAATGGCTCTCATTTTCTACGGAATTGATAGACTGCATAACTGATAGCATCCCACATCGTTGTATCTGTTGAATTGCTTTCAATGGCAGATCATACTCGATATTGAAAGCAACTTTCCTATACCAAAGTGACACATCTAGTTTGTTCATTTTATGTATATGGTAATTGCTATAACAACATAAATGCCTGGTAATTTCTTTTCGTGTTAGTTACAAGTTGCTATGTATACTGTGGCTCAATTTCATTAAATTCTACATGTAACTTTTTGAGTAATCGTAATGTTTGTGATTTTTCCTTAATTAATGGTAATCAGTGGATATAAATGCAATAATGCATGTTTATAGTACATAAACAATTATGTACATTAATGCATCCATTATCTGTATGTATGAATATATGCATATATATAGTGTTTTAAATACATAAAAGGAGACATCCTGTACTTTCGGTATTAGTCATGGCTGTAGACATGGCTGAGTGCAAAGGCAGTAGTGGCTGAAGGTAGAAAGCTATGACGACAGAAACATGATCTTTTTTTTTATGCACATCAGATGATCTTTCTGTAGATAAGATAATTTTTAAAATCATAGTTGAATACAATAATTTCCATGTACACGGGTTTTAAAGTAATCTTAAGCAAGTAAGCAGCAGCAGCGTGGATGAGAAGCGTCTTGTCAGAAGAGCTTACGCGAAAGAGAATGCAGCCTCAATCATGAAGCAAACAATTCATAGAACTGGCTAGATAATACCGCTGCTGCAAAAATGCATTAGTAAAGAATTAGAATTTATTTAGCATGAAAACTATCTGTTAAATCATTTCTATATGAAATTATTTGTCAATCATTTTGAACTTGTATATCAGTCAAATTCTAAAGTTCAATAAAAATAATTAACAATTTAATTTTTCTGCTTATGCATGATAATGTACTGTAACTACTTGTCTTCAGGCTGCATTCACATTTGTGGACACCACGTTGTATCGTCCATTCCGTTAGCACGTAAACATCCTTCGGTATTGCCACATGGTTATTGTGAGTATCATCTCATGTGAGCGTAATGCCATTTACGAAAATGAATATTTATATTTCCAATAAAGCGTGTTTTACGAATGTACAATGTGACGTCATACAACTTCTCGAAAACTATGGTCGTTAAGTTATGGATACTGGATATTTTTTTTAATTTGGTGACAGGAAGACTCTATGAGCCTGCTTAATACCATTAGAGGTTAGGTTCGGTGCACTGATTAATCAACCCAAGCTAACCTCAAGGGCTCTTCCCTGTACTTAAAGGCTATCAGCCTATGGGGAGAAGGACTTTTTAACTGACCTTACATAAGGGAAAACTGGCCCCACACATGGAGAAACGCATGAAAATTCCCATGCAACTAGCCTGTTAGCTGGGATTCGAACTCGGTTGAATTGAACTAGCCTAAATTGACCTATTAGTGTTCAGTGGTTTTATCTCTTGGTCGATATCGGGCTGCCTAACATTAGACGCAGCCCACTAGCGATAATCGTTTAAGATTAGCTGATATTTGTGAACCCCGATATACTTCCGATGTCAGCTATTATATAGTATTACACTTCGTTTTAGCCTTTATATTGCAGTAATTTACTTGAATCAATAAAAACCATGCTTTTAAGTACTACTGAATGTGTAATGAGATATGATATGGCACAATTAGGGTCACTCAGCGATGCTTTAATCAATAGGAAGTAAAACAAATAAAAACGGACACGAGGAAAATTATTCTTAGGCCCCAGGATTCGTAATGGATTGAATGCTTAAAGTCGATAAAAAAGTTAATAAAATTTATTCTTTTCACAAGAATAAATTTTATTAACTTTTTATCGACTTGTGCATTCAATCCATTACGAACCCATACGCACGCAACACGTTTTGGTGTGAGAAGTGGGGTATGAATGCCAATAACCCGAGCGATGGAAGAACAGTTAAGACAGCTGATGGTAGCCTTTGCTGAATTTAAAGAAAAGATGAAAGATTCTGTTAAAGAAGAGATGAAATCCAAGATGGATGCTGGTCAAGAAGACATGAAATTGTGTAAAGATTCCGTTAAAGAAGAGATAAACGTTGTTAAAGAAGAGATTACCTGAATAATAGAAAACAAATTTGACGCTATGAAAGGCAGAATAGACGCTATTGAAGACAAAGTTAGAGAAATTCAAGAAAAAGTTTCGGCTGTGGAGCAACGAATTGAAGGAAAAGTTTCGGCCATACAACAGCGAATCGAACAATAAATATTTAATAAATATTAAATGCACGCGCTCTTGTATTTTTGCTTTTCTGTCTTAGCTTTCGCTTTAAATTCGTCAGGCGCTACTTTGCAAGGGAAAATAAAACAATTTAATTACAATTCTAAATAAATACAAAGACTGTAACAATATTTTTTTACTCTATGTAAATGCTGCGATTTCAAAAAAACGTTCTTACCGTTCATGTATAGATTCTTGGTGGTCCATTTCTGTGTTTGGCCTTGTGGTTTAACAACAGCCATGATTATCGTACTTTTAAAGTAAATACGTAACTTTTAAAGCACACAGCTGTGATTTTAAATAGTATTGAGTGGAGGTATTTCTGCCGACCAGGCTTTTAAATGATATTTCGTCATTATGAATTAAGTAAGCTAGCGATTTTATACCCCCATAATCTTAACAGTAAATGACGCTGCAACTCACCAAAATTTTGTACTTTGAATGAAGTTAATTCCTAGTTGCTACTGCAAAATTAGTTTGATTATTGATTAATTTATTATAATACGGTAATAATTGACTGCCATGAATGAAAAGTTCCTTAGAGGGCTTTTGCCTTAAATAGGGCATTTATACAGTAAATAAGCTTTCCCAATAAAGCTGTTCTTTTTCGAACTGTTTTCTTGATAATTAACCTATGTTGGCAAAAATTCATGAAAGCAGAGTCAATCGGTTGATGGCATTTTTTATTACATCATTCAATTCAATATGTCTCATGTTGCCTTATAGGACACTTTTTCTGAGCTATTACATGAACAAGTGCGTGAGCACTTTAAATCTTGTTTACATCATTATTTTTTTACATAATCATTTTTGCATCTTTTATATTTTTTTAAACCTTTCTTTTACACTTTTTTTACCATGCGCTTTTCAGGAAACCAAATATTTAAATATAATGCGACCAAGAAAAATTTGCTGATTAAATTTTTAAATGAAAGATTAAGAGAGAATTAATTACGAGAAAATATTTTTGTTTAAGCATTTATATTTAATTACATTTAGTTATACTCCATTATTTTGAAATTTTAACAAAATTTCTTTCATTACTTAAAAAGTATTCTATTCAGCCGTTTGTCGTGAGAATATAACAGAAAACTACTTCTGGTCAAAGAAGTATTGAGGCGTTTTGTTTGCTTTCGGAGATGATGAAAGTTTTCTTTTAAGTACTTTTTTTGGTGTTTGCTCTATTTCAATACGGGCTGTTCTTGCTCGGCAAACTATATCCTTTAAAAATTAACGAATTTTATTTGGGTAATTTTACTAAGGAACATGCCTAAACATAAAAATAGAATCAGTTTTTCAGTACAGCAATTGAAACATGAAAATCTAGCAAAATATTAAAATAGAAGATTCTTTAAAAAATAGCATATTTATTTAGAAGTAGAAAAATACCGCGAAGCATTTCGTAACATAATTACTTTCGTCTTATACTGCTTCTGCAATAGGTGTAAATTATGAAGATTTAACAAATAGAAAAAAGAATTTTTTTAAAAAATTTACTTATTAACATTAACCAAAGGCAGTTTTCTCAGAATCAGGGCCGAAAGTTAAAACAAAACAATATATTACAATTTGTAACAAAAAGATAATAATTAAAACCAAAGTATGCTTCCTTATATTTCTTTTCTTTTCTTTATAAGTTAATATTTAATGAGATAGATCAGCTTGACTTTTTTAATACCTTCTATGTATATTTAAATTTTGGATAGACATTCTCTTAAATGTTTATCGTGACCACCAGCGGCCGAGCCGTAAGTCGCTGAATGTTGCTAGTTCGACCTGGGTTTGATTCCAGGCAAAAGGGCTGTATGCATGAGCCTTTTCGTGGCGTTTCTCATGTGCAAAGCCGTTTCCTTTAGAATGTTTTAAAGGGAGCCCTCCTCTTAGGCAGGTAACTTTTAAGTGCTTAGCCATTACCACATGAAACAATCCAAACTTAAATTTTGTTCTAAGGATTCTAGCTGTCATCGACTTTTGTATTTATTCCTTCGTATTCATTTCTGAAAAGTTCGTCTCTTGTGTAGGAAAAAATGTGTAACAAGTACTTTTGGGCCCTTTGCTTGCACAAGTGTGGTACAATTTTGCATTTCAGACGTAAAAGTCATAAGGTGTTTCTCCCGTCTTCTTCTCATGCCTTCGTGGTATAGTGGTCAGCACGCTCGACGCGTATTCGAGAGGTCCGTGATTCGAGTCCCGGCGAGGGCATTGCTCATTTTTCCCATCTCCTGCTTCGAAATAACCTAGTGACTCTACAACGTGCCTTCATTTGTACAAATACCTAACGCAGGAATACTAAAACATAGTACTAAAATAACTATTGATCAAATCGAAAATATATATTGTTATATAAAATGATAAATAAGACAAAATTAAAACTTTTTTATGACCTCTGTACAGTAAAGTCTACTGAAATTTAAAACTTGGAGTACAAAATGTTGGGAGTGATATCAGTAGATTCAATAGATTTATCAAAACGATTTTCAAACATGTTTACTTCTTTTAAGTGGTAGGTTACTTGAAAATTATTTTACCTGATAGCAGAATTTTCAAAAGTCTCTTTTTGTTTTCTTCTTCAAATATTGTTGTTTTCATTTGCCCGTTAGGCCGGAAAGTAATTGATTCAGCAGAGATATCATTTTTCTGGCACGATTTCGGCAACTGCTTAGCTCACTTCTTATATTTTATTTAATATCTTTGCACATTTAGTCTATAGTTCTCTTTATTTAACCAAGTACTCGAAATATCCAGATCGGTTGATAGGTGAGTGGGAATGCTTGGATTGAAAATGTCTTTAATTTATCAGGAGCTACACATTCATTTACTAATTTTTGCAACAAATGTCGGATGTCAAAAATTTCCTTTAATTTATATGAAACCGGATGATAAGTGATTTTCAATATACTGATATTAAATTGTTTTTAATATAGTTGCCCACGTTATTGTATGAAACACTATTCGCCACTATACGGTTGTTGTTTAATATTTTTTTACTGAACTCTCGTCCATTTAGTTAAAATCTATGTATTATAATAAAAAAGTGCCCAATTTAAATATAATAAAAGTAAGTAAGTAAATAACTCGTACCACATGAAAAAAATACAGATATTAACAAAACACATTTTTAAAATTTTCAGAAGTAGGATTTGCAAGGCAATTAAGCCCAACCAACCACTCAACGATTTTAAATTTGAAGTAACATGCAGGACATGACATGTTCAATCCAAGATGAGCTTTGTTACTGTTTCAGGCACAACAAGAAGGGATTGCTACATAATGCTCCTTCTTCCACTTTTGATGATCTCGACGCATATAATCCTCGACAAATCGACTTTGTATAAACCTTTATCCTTAGTTTACCGTTAAACCTGATTTGTCAAATTGTTAAAAGTTATTTTTCAAAATTATCCTATCCAATTTAAAAAAGAACCCTGCGTGTTTATTGTGATAATGAAATATTCGTTAGTATGACAAAGATATGCAATCAATTTAATTTTGTTTTGTCCTCTTACTTTGTTGTGAAATTCTTTCGAAAATAGTTTAATTAATAATCTTTCTTTTGGCGGAACACATAAGATTCTTTTACTGCCCAGATCGTTTAAAAATACCTGATATAGACATGTTATAAATGTTGACTTATAAATTAAAAAAAAAGCTGATTATACTTCTGAGTTTGTAATAACGTCCACTATATCTAGAAAGCTGGTATGTAGTTAACATCTGGAAACTACTCATAACTATTTTCAGTGGGATATTTTTACACAAGTTGTTCAATAGAGAATAACATTGCTTTCTGAGAAAAACTACACATAAAATTACAGAGACAAGGGTGTTCTCCTTTTTTTTTTACTTTTAAACTTAGACTACTTAGAAAAATATTCCAAGTTTGCAGAAATTTATACCCTTAAGTTTTGTTATCATTGTGGTAAAACAACTATGGAATCTTATACTTCAATCAGCTCCCAGGTTTCGGCAATGTCAAGTCATTTCTAAAGAGCCACTCGCTTAAGTATGTACAAGCTTTACGGAGAGGTAGGCTACTCAAAGACGATTCGGAAGTACATAGCAATATAGGGGGGGTAACTCATTATTAGCGAGCTAGAGAGCATTGTAGTGAAACAGGCTAAACGCAATGACGCTAAACTTGCTGTGGAACATTCCATTATACATCGTAGCGAAACAGCTAAAGAATTCTCTGAAATATTTCAATCAGAAAATTATATTCGGCTCAAAATATCATACAAAATTTAACATATACATGGCATGATATACTTAATAAGTATTTTTGTGACATGACATACTTGAAGAATATTTTTCAGATATAATGCAAATTATGTAAGTTTTCTAATAGAATAATTTAGAGATTTTAAAAGAGGATTTATAGCCGATATTTAAAAATTTAGCATAACAATAGATACATTAGATTTTATATAGAAATCCTCTAAATAAATGGCTGCAGTTAAAGATGTGTACTTGAAAAAGGCATCGGCAGCAAATTAGAACTGTCTTTTAGCAGTGTAGCAGCATCTTGAGAACAATTAACAAAATCTGATTGAAAAATATTAAGACTATTTCTATCTATTTCCCTCTCTTAGACGGAATAACCATGTGCTGGATTTTATGAAGCTCATGTACTGACGTGTTTGACCTGCAGTTTGACAGCTATAATCATAACAGCTTATAACCAACAAATTTGAGTTGAAAACCTAATTTTTCATCCCAGATTTGTAATCTCTACTTATTTTCTAAAGCATTTCAATTCCAGAAATAAGTTGAAATCAGTTCAAGCAAATTTGAACCGTTTTGAAAATACCTTCAGGTACATTGATAACATAATTGCAATTAATAATTTTGAGTCTACTGAAAAATTCCAAATTTGCTCTTCTTTTATAGTTCTGAATAAGACCAATACAAATAAAAAAGAAACAGAATATCTGCATTTATAAAGAATTAACTATAATAAAATTAAACTTATAGGAGAAGGGATTTTAGATTTACCACCGTTAATTTAATTAACTGGCAAATTAATATTTCAAAAAAAAAAAAAGCCATCACACACAGTAACACAGTACTCAATTAACTGGGATAAAAATATTTGTACAGAATGTTTTTACTTACAAGATGAAATAACTTTGCTTACTAAAATTTTAACTGAAAATAAAATTCTCATTAAATATATTAACATTTTCTTAAACCTTACGTAACCGAAGACTTCTCTAACATGTATGCTTAAAATACCGAAACGCCGGTTCCCTTTCATTACTTGTCCAGTCCGTTCCCTCCCCCTTTCATTCCTGCACAAAGAGGTGTAAATGTTTCAAATGACACCCTTTCGGCTTCCTAACAAAGAAGCTTCCATTAACCTTTTGGGACAAGCTGTCTAAAATAAAGTGATAACGATGCATTTGTGGAAACTGGACTTGCTACTGCATACCTTAGGGGGTGGGAAGAAAACGACATCGGATTCTCGACCGTTTCGGACGATTGTGGTTGCTTGAATGAAAGGCTGTCTCGGTCGTTTTGGCTTTTAAAGGATTAAAAAAGCTGTCGTTAACTATCGAATTTAATCATTAATTACATAATGATCTCGTTGTCCTAAACCGACAAGGAAGGTAAGGCAAGCTGACTTTATTAGCATTGGAGATTTGTAAATATTGTAATTTTGCTTTTGATTCTCATAAGAGGGTTTAATTCCAGTATTTATTACTGTATAACTTATTGTAAACAATTTATGGCTACTATTCTTTTATTAAAAGGCCGACATATTTTCATAATTCTTAATAACAGCGAATACTGAATGAAAATATTTCCCTTTTTCTTTCTATTTTTCCGTTTGCTTGACTTTTTGCCAGAAATAATTATTTTGAAAATTTTTTTATTATTACTCCAGTTTTCATATTTCATCCATTTTCAGTTTTCACTACCTCCTTCTTAGAAGGCGATTTCTCCCCAGTTTAAGGCTCTTATTTTTAACACATGACTTTTCTTCTTTGTCTATAGACAAATCAGCAATATTCTTTAATTAGAATTTTCGCCCCAGTTTGCATCCATAGGTTAGTATTTAGTACGTCAATTAGAATTTTCTTCTCCGGTTTTCAATTTTAGATATCAAGCCTATCAGCTTAAAAAATACAAACCTTATGACAATAAGGACGTCAATATTTATTCATATGGAAATTTTTACACAAAGTGGCTGAAAGTTAACATATGGCAGCCATTTTTTAAGGAAGAATTTCCTAAATATTAAGTTAGTAATTATTTGAACTTTTCTTTTTTCATATAATTTTTGTTTTATAGGACGAAATTTTAAATTAGTTTTTTTATTTTGTTATTATTATTATTTATATGTTTCTTTACGTAATTTTTTAAATTTTTAGGTATATATTATATATATAATTGTATAATTTGTATATAATTTTATATATTTAGGTATATATAAATTTTAGGTACATATAATTTATATTTTTGATTTATTGCAAATAATTATTTCAAAAAAAGTTTTAAGTAAATTCAGGTGTTTTCAAATATATTTATAGAATTTTTACAGGAATCAGAATCACGTCGGGGAATTTTTCTAAACCACTTGAGAATTAAATTGAATTAATGTTAGATTTAGATATTTTGAAATATTTTGAAATTTTTCACTCAAGTGGTATGAGAAGGCAAAACACTATAACTAAATTATTGATGATTGTATCCAAAAAGGCTAATACTACTTGAAAAGTCAGCCTTCATTTCATGGAATCAACAATAATTAATATACTATTTCAATATTATACCTTTAATTGACAAAAATCTTCATTGTATTACAATAGTTTTTTATATTACAATAGACTTTACTTTCCGGGATGATAATCTTATCATTTAATATTGTGTGGATTTATTATAATATAGATATAACTATATTATCTTATTTTAACTTATGGCCATATATATAGATTATATATATATACATATAAATATAATCATATTTATCCATTCGGAAATAATTGATATCAGTGTTAATCGTACTTTAGTTTATTAATAAGTATCTTTCGTTAATTATGTTATCTTTTCCGTGACGCAAAAATTAGTATTTAATTAGTTCCATTCCATTAAAAAGATAAAACTACCCAACTCGACAATGAAGCGTTTTTCAAAATACTGTAGAGTTAATTGCCGAAAGGTAAGGATAGTTTAAAAAAAAGATAATATATAGAAAATAAATTCGTATTTTCATCGTACTGGGAAAAACCATGAAATATCGTATAATCAGCTTTTTTGTAACATTTAGAAAATAGAATGCGGGACTGCCTTTTAAGTGCTGGATTATATTAGTTACGCAGCTACAGCAGAAATGCCTGTAGGTTTACCAGGTAAATCAACGAGATAAATGGCTTGGCAATATTTAGTTAGTTTGTAGAGGTATCATTAAATATTTATTTGGAAGAAGGAATTGTGAAAAATGAGCAAAGACTTCGCCGGCAATCGAACCACGGACCTCCCGATTACGAGTCGAACGTGCTGACCACTACACCACGAAGGCATGCGAAGAAGGTGGGAGAAATACCTTATATACTTCCCCTTTTTAAAGGACGACTGGGGTTTTGGGGACCCAGTCGCCAAATCCCGGTGGTGGAGAATCATCATCCACCACCTTTTTAGTTCGGGTGCCAGTGTAGAGTCATTAGGTATTTGTTTGGAAGCAGGAGTTGTGAAAAATGAGCAAAGTCTTCGCCGGGACTCGAACCACGGACCTCTTGGTTACGCATCGAGCGTGCCCACTACACCACGAAGGCATGCGAAGATGGCGGGGGAAATACCTTATAAGTTAAACTGTACACACTTCTTTGGTTCAGCCACCCTGCGTATCCGTGGATAGTTTATTTGCATTCATTTCATCTTCAAGTCTAATATTTTTTAATAATTTAAAGAGCAGAAAAAGATTTTTTAAAGCTGTAAGAAAATGCATCTAACTTGATTACACTGACTTTTGCAAGGTGTGGCATTTGAAGGCAATGGTTTCGAGTGTTCACTGAAACCCTTTCAACTTTTTTTGATCCAAAGGAATCATAGAGGGGTAACTATTTAATATATCCATAAACCTTGTTTACTGAAATGTTCTTTATTTTATTACATTTCTCAAAATTTATGTACCCTGTATTCCGGTATTTAACGTACACCTATAATTTCACCATCCATTTTTTTCACTTTTTAACTGTATTCGCACCCTTTTCTTTTTTACGAAGAAATAGGAAAGATTCTATGTGCCATGCCC
>KK119356.1:248157-282231 GCA_000611955.2 Stegodyphus mimosarum | reverse complement strand
GGAGGGAAATTCTTGAAAAATTGTGCCGAAAAATTAAATTATTGTGCTGAGAGGGCGGATTGTATTCAAAGCATTCGTGCAAAAGAATGCTATTCTAGAGTTTCGGGAAAAAGGGGGTATAGTTTGGGGTAAGAATGCACCTCCGACCCAAATGCATTCGCTGATTTATGAGTTAGCTGTTTTCTATATCTGTAGTCATTTGAAATCCTGATTTCGGAGTAAATATTGAAGGCTTAAGTAAAATACATTTGCTTTAGTTAAAATACACTATATAATTTCTATATGTGCTTCTTTTCCTCATTTCTAAATGCATAATTTTTATACCTAGCGTAGAACGCGCAACCGTAAATTTCGATTCTATATTTCGTATTTAAGAAAGCGTTATACGTCGGAATACACGAATAATAACGCGTGATTTTCGTATTGTAATTTGTTGAATTTCTTCTTTTTATATGTCATAAAATTTTTCTTTGCAAAGTTTCAGTTAATGCCGCGTTTTTCTAAATAAAGTATTGTTTAGAAGAAAGTACGTTATTGTTATTATATAAAACAATTTCTTCTAGAAAACGTTTATTTCTTTTGGTAAACCATCCTTTCGTATATTTTTTATGCCGGATAGGTTACGAGGACGATAGTTATTCTCCATCCAACAATATCATCGGATAAATACTTCTAAATTTAAAGATCTTCTAAAGAGAAGGGATAAAGATTTGGTACTTGAATTTTTTTTTCAGCAGTCTTTCTCCGGATCGCTTATTTGTTAAAAACAAAAAAAAAACGCAAATGTCAAAGAAATTTTCTTATTAAGTTTCTGAAAAACTGATCGGTATGCCAAAGGAGTAAATATAATGCAGAAAATTAATCATCTGATGGGCTTTCGTTGGTTCCACGATGACAGCGAAAAGTGTGTTTCATTCTACGATTTCGTTCGTTTGTTGTATTTTTTCGTACCATAAAAAAAGGTAAAATAACTGAAAGTTTTTTAGGAAGGTTAAGCTGAAATTATTTTTTGTAGAGGTCTAGAAGATTATTTTTTAGTAAAATGTAAAATGCTAGTGAAATGATGTTAAAGGATTTTTGTAAAAAACAGCTTTCCTGAAATTAATGTAGGTTAAAGTGCAAAGAATTTTATCTTAAGAGAAGTGTTGCGAAGAGTATACGTTTACAAAACTGGAAATTACTTATGAAGAGAAGTATTCAGAGAATGTTTTATTATGACATCTATATGGTTTCCTTAAATAATGGACCATTTATTAAAAATCGCTCTTATGGTATATTATAGTATACAACGTTGAGAAATGAAAGTATCAAAATTAATTGAAAAGTGTCTTTTTCCCCCCTTCTTTGTGGTTTTGTTTAAAACGTGGATGGAAGCGAGGAGAGAACTTTCTTATGCTTTTCCTTAATTAAAAATTCCCATGTATTGCAGTCCAATATACACTCACTTCCAAAAGTTAAGCACGCAGAGGAAAATGCTAATTTCCGGAAGCCAATCAGAAATCAAAAGGATGCAATTCGCTGCAGAGGTAGATGGAAGTATGCAAATATGTTAGGTAACAGCCAATCGCTCTTTCATGTCAAGAAATATGCAAAAAAGGCAGTCTTATAAGAAGCCAGATTTATGAAGGGTTGCAGAAGTTGATTTCAAGCACTGATAGAAAGTGTTTAAAATTTTCATACAATTTGTTTTCAAGACATACGTGCTTCTATGACTTCTAGAAGACGAATGGAAGATTCTGAGCGCTGGCGTGCTGTGGAGTGCATTAAAGCAGGACAGTAGATCACAGATGTTGCTCTTTTCTTCGACGTTCATCATTCCGTAATTTCACGTTTATGGAAACAATTCCAAACCACACAGACGGTTGTCCGAATGCCCGTACCCGGTCGCCCAAGGGTAACAACCCCCGCGGAAGTTCGATATATTGCTGTTGTAGCCAAGCGGAATTGCAGAGCGACCTCCACACGTGGGACATTTATGGTTACAGCGTCCATTGGGAAGGCGATATCTGCAGCTACTGTACGGCGAAGATTACATATGAGTGGACTGTACGCCCGGGTACCTCGAGTTTGTGTTCCTCTATCCGTCCAATGAAGAGGGGCACGATTGCAGGGGTGCCGGGAACATGTCAATTGGAATGTGTCTGACTGGGGCAATGTCTTTACTGATGAGTCAATAATTGCTCTGGAGCCAGATGACAAGCGTATAAGGATATGGCGTGAACAACGAACACGCAATCAGTCCCAAAACATCACCGAACATCACGCATTCCGAGGCGGAAGCATTATGGTGTGGACAGAGATTTCATTAGGATACCGCACCGACCTGCACATCTCTAAACAGGTTCTTTGACGGCTGTCCGATCCGGTATCGAGATGAAGTCTTAGAACCCATTGTGAGATTGTACACTGCAGCAGTTGGCTCTACTTTTGTTTTAATGGACGTTAACGCAGGTCCCCACAGAGCTGACATCGTCAATGACTACCTGGAGAGTGAAGGGATTGGGCGTATGGCGTGGCCAGCATATTCTCCTGACCTTAATCCCATTGAAAATCTTTGGGATGCTCTCGGCCGTGCTGTATCTTCACGTTTCCCACCTCCAGCCACTCTTATTAAGCTGAAAACTGCTCTACAAGAAGACTAGCGATTGCTGAATTCTGCGGTGGTTGACCACCTAATTGAAAGCATGGTCACAAGGTGTAAACTTTCTATTCAGATGAGGGGGATCAGATACCCTGTTAAAGTCCATTTTTTTCGTTTTTTGCTGTTTATTTTCACTTTATACATAATTCTGTTTAAATCTCCAGTATGTCATTATCTAATAACTTACAAAAATTTAATATTGCTTTCATTTCTGTATATACTTATTGATTTTGTTTTATGCATAAATATATATGCTACTTTCCTGCCGAATTTTGTGTCAATCAAAGCAGTATTTGTTGATTTTTTTTGCGTTTCACATCTTCGTGCTTAACTTTTGGAAGTGAGTGTATATGTTTCCCATTTCCATTTGTATAATACCAATGTTATTTTCTTAGTCTGTAGGATGTTATGTTAATTAACCAGTTAATTGTACTTTTCCTTTCCGTTGTCCTCACGAAAATGTAAGTTAGTTGTTGTGTATATAAGCGGATGGTTTGAATGTTTTAGAGCTTCTGGCATACATATTTCGGCATGTTTTTTCAACGGAACTTCATATTGTTCAGCATAACAGTGTGCACAATCTCAGAGAAGGAATGCATGATAAAAGATTAGTTAATGTTTTAATACGAAATTGCACTCGGTACTGAGCAGAATTACGTAAGCGATACTGATTATTTGTAGAAGTGTTCTTTTCCTTTTCTTTGAGATAAATCTGTAATATTTTTTTTGAGATAAGTCTTTTTTTGAGTAAACCTTACCTGGAGTTTTAACTAAACTCATCTAAATAACTCACAAGCAAATTGAGATCCTACGAAAGCTATGCTGCTGAGTTACCATTATTAGAGTAATTGTAATTAACTGACTGACAAAGCTACATGTCAACTTTTAATTTGTTCTTCATCATCACTTATGTGGGTACTCAACACAAAACTACCATTCATCAAAATCTAGCTGAAATCACAAGTTTCTTTAAAATTGTTCGCACTATAAACAGTCTTATTTATTCTAATAGACGCTACAAGATTCTCAAAAGATTGCAACAGTGATTCAAGTTGCTAACTATTGCAAGTGCTTATATTGAAGACTATTTTCGTGAGTTTCACTCTAACTCGGGACAGAGGTGACTCGCTTAGAGAGAAGCCCCACGGCAGGTAGTATCGACATGAATACCAGAACATCTTACAACACCTATGGGCTATTTTCCGAAGTGAAAATTAAACTTGAAAGTCCTTTGTATAAATAAAATTAAGGGTAGGCCCGATTGCGTGAAATTAATATCTTTTGCCAAGAAAAATACGTTAAAAGAGATTTGTTAAGACATAGTGGAGGAATTTTTAGCTCAAAATCCAAATGACGAAGAAATGTAGTAAACGATAAAAAACATACCTTGGCCGACGCGAGCTTTGGTAAAAATGAGATTATACTAAATTCGTAGAAGATAAGGTTGTCATAAAGCGGACTAATCTGAGGAATAATCTAAGGAGGGCTACCAGCAAGTGTAAAACGTAAATTGCCACTTATTGCAGGACTTTCCTAAACAGAAGCAAGTCTACGTAATCTTTTCGTAGCCTTTTCGGAAAAAAGGAAGGAAAAGTTGGGGGGATTTTGTCAGAGGAGTTTGTTCAAAATGGCGAGGTTGTACCGCTCTAGTTCTTTTAACGAACTAAATAAAACGAAATGACGAAAATGACAAGTAAAATCTGAAACTGGCCAAAAGTCAGGTGAAATGGAAAAAATGAGAAATATGGTTATCAAAAGTCGTCTTTTCATGATTCAAAGTCTTCTTTCTTTGAAGTCGATGACTTCGGCAATCACGTGATTTATATATAACTAATGTAAACAGACAAGGTCATTCTTCCTCTTCTTTTGCGGCATGTATCTCATTGACGATAAATGATATAAAGTTTGTTGTCTTCGTGAGAATGCTGATATTCAGCATGAAAGGTGAAGAGTAATATATAAGGACTTTGAACAATGTCAGGTGTATTAACGCTGGTTCAAAACTGGGGAAGTATTGAGTCCCAGAAAACAAATGCCATCTTAGATATTAAATATTGAAGTCTAAACTTTAGGTTTAGGTCATTTGAAAGAAATAGCACTGTTTAATCATATAATGAAGTAGCAATATTGCGATTAATTAATCTTATGGTTATTGTTATGCTAAACTTCGATTAAGAATAAAAAAGTCGCTGAAGTTTCCATCAATGAAAACTTTTTATCGGTATAATTAATGCCAGTGTATCATACTCTGTATATATTGAAGCACAAACTACGTATAAGGAGTGAAAATGTGTAAGCAGACGTAAATGAATAAAGAATACAGAATCAATTTTTCTGTAACTAGGAAAAGGTTGTTCAGGAAAGTTTTGAAAGAGTAATTTAATTAAATTATTTAACTTCGATGATTTAGAAAAAAAATTATTGTAAAGGAATGTTTCTAAGCGACGAATTATGAAAGTCTGTTTGTGGTAATAAAGATTTTAGACAAAGAAAATGCGGCATTACAAGGAAAGGTTTCAGCACTTTTTTAGATGTTGTCATCGCGTAACGCAGAACAATAATGTTAAATAGTAAGGATTCAGGGTGTAGAAATGTATTGCCCAAAGCATATAACATGCCTTTATGAGAACAGAGATTGTGTGCGAAAAGATGTTTTTAAATATTTAACTAGAAACAGATTACTTTATGCTTTAACAAGAAATGCCACAAAATTTGCTGAGAGATAGTGTTTGTAATTATCTCTCCCTCTTTTTGACAAAAAAAATAGAACAAACTTTTGACATCTAAAAACTCTGACGCTTTATCATTTAATTACAATTAATATGTACATGGACAAATCACAATTCATATATTACTATAGCATTTTGTTACTAAGTTTTATTCTTAAAACCGACGGGATTGTGTATATAGGGACTATAACGAGAAAACATGTAGCCTAGATGAATAAATAATTCATTGCCCAGTAAAGGTCTTTCATCAATAAATTTGTTGGTATAAATATCATTTATAAGATAACTAATATTTACAAAGCATTAGCGATGAACTTATGCATAATCACAAAATGAAGGTCTTAAATTCAAAACCATATTTAACGCCCTTCTTGGGTACATTTTCTTTTATTAAAGCCTCTTTACCTCTACTTCATCTCCATATACTCTTCCCAGCAAAGGATTTAATTGCCTTTCATTTACTTAAGCACTTTTAAGCGGTTTACGTTTATTTAATGTCTCAGTTTTTTTAACAGAAGTAGTTCGCACAGATCCGGAATCCGGGGGCATATTAATCTTATAAAATAATTTACTTAAGAAATGGACAATTTTCGGCATTATATTAATGTTTTTTTAAAAAAGAAAATTTGGCGCTACACGAATTTACGCATAATTATTTTTAAGTATGTAATTAAAAAGGTACTTTACTAAATTAAGCAGGGATTAACAATTTTAAGAAAAGTACCGAGTTATTTAATGAGGTGTTAATTTATTTGATGAAACCTCTATGCTATCATTCAAGATCATCTAGAAGTTGTTTAAGTCTTTTTAATTCTATTATTCGGCTGAATATATGAAACTATGGGTTGCATAATATTTAGATTGGTTTTAGTGTTATTGAAACTTAACAATGAGATGGTGTCTTTTCTACTTTTATAAAACAGAGAATTTAAATACATTTCAGATTAATTGATTAATAGCATAAAAAAATAATCAATTTTAAATATTCTTCTTTTTTACAATTAATATTATTCTTAATATTGTGTGGAAACTACATTTGGACTCTTCCTGATAAAATTTTCAGTGTCAGTTTCTTCATATTACTTCTTAGTTTAAATACTGTACACTATTATATTATACTATACTATGCACTATTAAGCTATACTCTTGAAATCCCTTAGATCTGTCCTGTTATTTAAGATTACAGCTCTTACTGCATCTGTAAGAAAAAAAGTAAGAGACTTTAAGAGATACCTTATTTCGCCAAATATGTTATGCAATTTGGAACTTTTTTAATACACACTGTCACATCTGCATTTTACTTAAAGCAGCCTGTTTTGCCAAAAACACTTTGTATAATAATTTAAAATTGTTTATAGCTTTTCTTTACATTAGAGATATTCTTGAGCCATCTCAACGACAATCTTACAAGCTTAAAAACAAAAGTATTTGTTTGAAAGTTTCTCGTTTTATTACTCCTGTATGATTGTTTGCGAAAATATAACTTCTAGTTATAAATTTACTACTGTGTACGTAAGGTGACAACAAAACAGTTATATAGACCAACTAAATTATATTACATGCATACTTGATAGCAGACCTTGATGCATACTTGATAGCAACATGATAGGGCACCAGTGCCTTAGCGTGGGATCAACAGGTATTGCTCTTTGATTTGTAACTGTCTATCAATGCAACAATATTTCAAGGTGAACTGCTTCGTCAATATCAGCGCTTCAGAAGAATTTTAGTAATGAATAAGTTGCATGGAACACTTTTGACACTGCAATTTTGATATTTTGACAACTCGATACTTATATGAGTTATTCTAAAGAATACACGTATCTAAAGTATAGGTTATAGAAATAACTTGTAACACAAAAGGAAATGACTAATTTTATGCGTATAGCAAACAACAGAAACGATAAAACAAACAAACAAACAACGACAAGAAGACAGAAAAGGAAACAACTTGTGTGTATTGAAATTCGTTGTCGGATGTAGCCCTCTTTATTAGGGATGATATAAAACTGCCTATATTTGCTAACTTATTCATTATTTTGACACTGTTTTCCTATGCTGTTTTCTTATAATGATGTTATATAGCTTAGAGTTATCTATGATGGACGATGAATATGAAGATATTTTGTTATTGGGCATTTGAATAATTAATGGGGACTATCTCCGAATTGAACATGTATGTGAGTATCCGTTCTGGTGTAAACGTAGTCATAGAATGGCGCATGGCATCAAAGAATCCAAATTTATTTGTGAATTAGCTATTAATTTATTGATATTACAATTTATCTGAATATTAGCCCTGTACTTTGGTATGACATCTCACTGTTGAAATTCTGCTGCTGTATTTTGTCAAGTATGCGTGCATGATTGAAGAGAAACACCCCTCGCAAAGGCTATAACCTAAGAAATATTTAATATTCTTTATGATTAAAGGGGCTAAAAGATAAAATTTTCTGTTCACAAAGAAAACAGCAATGATATCTATACCTTTACTGCTGCGTCCTATTTAGAGAATGCGGATTGATTTCAATATGTTTTATTCCCCAAAAGTTTGAAATAAAGGAAAATCCATTAATTCAAACATTAGAGAACTATCTCAACTGTAGTAAAGAAAGTTGAAAGAAACTTTCATGCTGAAGAAGGGGGGTTATTTTATAACAGAAAATGTTTTCTGTTTGATTCTTGGAACCCATTTGTGCGTCGAAGAAACAAATGCATGGAAGAAAATTACAGGCATCTGAACGGAGACGCATACTCACAGAATACAAAATTTGATGCGTTTTCTCTTATCAAACGGAACAAAATTCGCCTAAACTTTCGATAGACTGTGATTTGTAAGTGGCAAGAGGATTCCCTTTAAAGCACAAGATTTTTCTCAAGTGTGCTCCTGTATTGTTTGATTACACTTATATATATATAGATTTCTCTGTATAAAAATTTTCTGTTAGATCAGAAGCTCCTAACGACGTCGGTATTGATTCCTGGTGGTCAATGAAATTTTCTAGGGCTCAATTGAATGTCAACAGCCGAATATATTCCAATTGATCGACATAATCAAGATCCCGTTGATTACACACAATATTCATAAAGTCGATAATTAATTGCTATTGATGTAAAGTTATGTAGTAAGAAAGAAATCATATGAAATAAATATAAGACAAAAATATTTTACATATTTTAAAAATCAACAATAATTTTTAAAAATACATAAGTGTTTCATGCAAAAAGTGCAATACAAAAAAGTAAAATGCAGAAACAGATAAAAACACAAAGAAAAAAATCCGAAAAACGGGAATCTTCCTCAGAAAGTATGTATACTGATGTATAGAATACTTTCGCAAAATTAAAGGAAAATTTTAATGTTCCCTTCCAAGACAAGCTCATACAATCCCTGAAGTGAGATATATTTAATATGATGCAAGAAGAGTTTATTACACTGAAGGGGGATGTTCAAGCACTGCTGATTCAAAACACATATACACGCTATGTTTTGGAATTTAGTAGTTCATAGAGAAATAACCGCTTTATTGACTTTTCTTGCTTAGTAGAAGTGTTGGTCACGTCAATAACTTACTATAAAAACAAGGAATATGTTGATATATATGATAAAAGGATATATATATATATGTGGACTCGGCGTCTAGGGGATTTTCCAGTCTGACGATACATATCTAGGTGACTAAAGTAGTTTATTTAGCTATTGGTGAATGTATATTAGGGACTATTTACAAATGGAAAATGAAGAAAAGAGTGATAATCAAGAAAATACATCTTTGTTTTCTAATCATTAGGTCTTAGTCGAAAACACAACAGCTCGTCTTAGCTTCCATCATCCATCTCTCTCGCCATACCGTTAGGCGTGTTGAGTTGTTGCCGTCCTGCTATTCACACTCGGGCATCCTGACGCGACAGGGCCTCCTGGCGATGATGGAGTTACAGCAAAATCTGAAATAAGTAATTAAAAAAAGAATAAAAAATTTTTCTTTTGGATGCATCGTTTTGGAAAGTCCTGAGGAAAAAAAAAGAAACGCCATTTTCATTGAGTGTCAATGGATCATCTTGAAACGTCTTGAACGGCCGACGCCCCATGTGGACTCGGCGTCTAGGGGATTTTCTAGGCTGACGATACATATCTAGGTGACTAAGGTAGTTTATTTAGCTATTGGTGAATGTATATTAGTGACTATTTACAAATGGAAAAAGAGTGATAATCAAGAAGATACATCTTTGTTGTCTAATCATTACGTCTTAGTCGAAAACACAACAGCTCGTCTCATCTTCCATTATCAATATCTCTCGCGATACCGTGACTTGTGCTGAGTTGTTGCCGTCCTGCTATTCACACACACACACACACACACGCACACACACATATATATATAATCAAGAAATATGTTGATATATATGAAAGATATTTTTGAACGAGGTAGTTTAAGAATTGCGTAAAGCAATTTTTGCCAAACATTAAAAAAATTGCAATCAAGTGCAGCCATAAAATTAATCAGTATATCAGTAATTGATCGACGTATGAGATAATTGATATATCTGTCACCAAGAGCGGCCAGCACATTAATTAAAATCGAACTTTCATGCACTTAGAGCCTGCGACTGTTAATGGGAACTTTTTTATATTTGTAAAATAAAAAGTAATAATAATAAAAAAAAATAAAAAAACATAAACACAATAAAGCCCCATTTCTTTCAAAACTTTTATTTGTATTCTTAGTATAATTGTCATCTTTGAGTTATTTATCTGTAATTATCTGCATTATGATTTTGTTGTATGTTGTATATTGCAGAAGAAAATGTAAGGGGAGTCGATGAAGAAAACTATTCTTTTAAAAAAATGAAAAAAAAAAGTTGGGAATTCCTGTGTTAAATAAATGAATTTAATGATGTAGAAAAGTGTAACGTAGTCCTATATAATTTTTTCTTTATCATGAATAAACTAATAACAAGAATAAGTGAAGACAAAGTTTATATAAGTAAACACCTGGCTTATTACATGAACTTGTCACAGTTATATTTTTAATATTAAATATGTATAAAGTAAAGGATTATTAACGAAGTTGCATTTAAGCCCGTCCGTATTTTGGCCTTTTGTTTTATCCGTTTCTCATTTAAATGACAAAAAGTTTCCTTCTAAATTTCCAGATGGTGATTTATTATTCGAAAAATAGTAATAGAAATTTAGAATGAATGTACAGCAAAGCTGATCTTCATATATTTGGATCAAATGGAATTAACCCACGCAGATATTAGGAAAGTGAGGATAACTGGATTGTTTTTCTTTTTCAGAACAAATACTAATTTTCTGTAATGCAGGCGAATATTTCTTTTTTTTTAATTTATCGTATTTTCTTTAACCAAAGGCTATACGGTTAAATGATAAAATATTTTCATCTTGACAAAATAAAATGCAAAACACGCTTTATTCTTCCAAATTAAATAATACAATAATTTTCTTTTGTTTGTATAAACACTCAAATCGTTTTGTTTTCACTTAAAGTAAAGCATAAAATTAAATTACAGACGTTCTGAAACCAAATGTGTAATCTTGTTTTTATTTTTGATGAATTAATCTAAACAAAGAATTAATTTCTTAAAGGAAAACTCATAAGTAGATTTAATACTTCTAAACTTAGGATATTCCTTGTTATTGACGTAAATTAAATTACTCACGGAAGAAAAATATGTAAATAAATTAAAAACAAGCTTAGTCTCATGTAGCCTAGAAAGAATAATTATACATATAAATATTGAGGGTCCAGGTAATTAATATGATGTCATATATTTTATAAACATCTCAAATCTTTTTAATCAGATACCTGAATTTGTGACATCTGAATAATTATATTTACTTCAAGCAGAAGCGCATCAGAATGTCTGCAAAGGTTTTTCACTGTTTTTACAGGAATTAAATAAAAAGTCTCTAGCAGGTCTAGTAACTCTCTTTCTCAGTGCTTAGGTATCTATAATAAATCACTGTTATTTACTGATAATTTAGATATGATATTTAAAATCAGTGTGGGTATGAAAAATAATTTTATTTAAAGTGACATTGCTATTAACATTTAATAAAAATTGCATTTCCCTTGTTTCCCCTCCTGATTATTGTGCCGACAAACAACAGAATATAATATCCCTGAACACTGATAGTTCGGCTGGGCGAACCGGCTAAATGCGTAGCAGGTTTGAGTTATTTTCCTCATGTTTGATGTGAATACGATGCAGTTTCTTTCAAAATATCCTTCACGAAGGCATTTCTCTTCTCAGACATATAGTCTCGTGTGCTTTGCTCCATCTGCAGATTGCTTTAATTTTTATGCCATTTCTTATCTCAGTGCTTAAATATCTGAAAAATATAATTATCGCAGTTATATAAGAACAAATAGAGCAGAAAATGTAATTCACCAAAACTAGATGAAGTAGAATAAAAAATGCTCATTTAAAAAGCAAATAACCGATTCAGTTTGCTTTTATTTGCAAAAGATATTTTAAAAGAAGTAATGTATGTGCAGAGACTTCTTCCTTTTTTTACAATTTTTCTAAGTATTGGAATGTGAATACTGAAATTTTATCTCAAGAAAATCAACGGAGGAAGCGAGAGACTTCCCGATTTTCAGCCTAATGTTAATGTTTCAGATTCCCATGGAATGGAACTAAAAGGTAACATCAGTTTCATATTTTATTTAAGGAATTGTTTTTTCTTCTTGCAGTATTTTAATATACTTATTTAAGACATTTTTAGAGTAATAACGTGTACTGTTTCGTAATGTTTTTATATAATGAAATATTAGACGTCACTTTGAGTATTTCAGTGATTGATATAGATGCGCTTAAGGAGAAGATATGACGAACTTGAGTATTTTTTTACGTGACTCGAAATCGAAATTCTTACTTCTCAGACATCTGACAGATATGGCATCTGGACAAGTCTGAGTATCTTTTATACTATCCCTAAGTACGAGTTTCGACCATAAAAATGATTTATAATTTCCAGACTATGTTAAGAAATTTAATGTGAATGTAATTCATTAGGAAATTCTATTGTACTTTTAATTCAACAATACTGGCAACTATGTCGGTTCTGCGATCCTCAATTTAGATCATAAGGAAAGAATAGACAAGGGTTGCTTGAATGATTTAGAAATGTTCCGCACCTATAACGCAAATGGAACCAAAATCTCTTCTAAAATTCTTCCATGAAGCCTTAGAATATAATTTAGTATTTTAATATAATGTATTTCAAAATTTCAAATCTAAATAACAAATACTTAGTGACATTATTCTTTAAATTTAACAGTAATAAGTCTGTATCAATTATTAACCTATAATGTGGATGTAGGGATGAGTCAAATTAAGTAGATATGAAAACGAGTTTGTAAATTAGCACACCCAAAAAATTTGTATAAATGACTTTTAGTAACTGAATTGCCAGAAAAATATATGCAATTTGCGTCTAATTGGAAAAAAGCTTTCATTTGCTTGCTGAATTGTTAACGTGCTTTTTACTCTATAACACAGCATACTGTACACGCAGTTATACACAGAAACTAATTTAGTACTGCCATTTTAGCTCTTGACGCTAGCCATAATAAACGTTTTCGCTGCATCCTAAAATTCAATATCTCGTTTATAAGGCGTCTTTTTACCTTTTCATGCCCCATTCTTGACTTTATGTGACAGGAGTGGTATGAAAAGGAAATGGTAAAAATATGTTTCAGAACTTTGGTACACTCTAGACACTAAGAAACAAATTCCATTGAAATTCTTTAATTACTCCGTTTGAATTTCAGTCTTGTAAGTAGTTATTACACGAAAGTACGAACATTTTGCAGGAGAAATACTAGCAGTTTAAAGGGAATAATAAATCACTGGAAAACAGTATGTAATACACGTTGCAACAAATCAGGCTAAATTATTGATTAAAGAATATAATTTTAACCATGTTACACATTTTGCTTAAATTGATCGTGCTATGTTATTCTGTATTCACATATTCTGGTTTTATTGTGATTTTATTCTGGGTTTCGATTCTTGGCAAAACTGCCGTTAGCATTTTTAAACCGCTATGCATGGAGGCTAATGATTTCTATAGTATTCCACCGAACTGAAAATATAGCGGATGATAATTTGTCCCTGTTTTGAATGGTTTAAGTATTGAAATATTTGCAAGAAATATATATTCAGAAAGTCTACGCAAGCCGCATAAAATTCTATCGATGTCTTCATGCGGCCCGTAAGCAGCCAGTTTTAAATCACTGGTATAAACGGGTTCATATATCTAGGTAGTAGTTTTAATATCCGTCGCTCAAATCTAGGCTAGAGCAGCCAGTGCTTTTTCATATCACACTGGCTTAGGAAAATTCACGGGCCTCTGCAAAACTATTTACGAATTAAAATTGTGTCCTAGTAAGCGCGTGATACAACTAGCACCTCGACTTTTACAATTTGATTAGTTTAAAATTCAAAATCTAGTATTTTTTCATTAAAAATGTGCGTGTTAAGGAATCCATAATAAAAATTCCGCAAAGCAGAATAAATTTATCGTTCTCGCGTTCGTCATAATTTTGGGGCATTCTTATGAAATTTTATGGTTATGTAGATGTCAGGATTAATTTAATTTTCTGTAACACTTTATTAGACATGTCAGAATACTTCCGCATCCACGTTATTTCATAATTTTATACGAATAACTCCAATCTTCGTTCATAGTTTTCTTTTGCATGTCAAATGGATTAATTGATGCTATAATAAATTTGCAACTCAAACCGAATTATACTCAGGCACCTTCAATTGGAAATTTTTCTCCAGCAAGCAAAAAGTGTCATATATCTTTTCAAAGTCTCCCATTAAATTTAAACTATATTTTTCACGAATATCTTAAAATTATTTGATTAAAATATTGTAAATTATGCACGTCATCAAAATTACAGTGGAATTATTCAGGCTTAAAATTGAACATTTTAAATAAAAATCGAGAATAAAGCAGTCCTGTTTTAGAGCAAAAACTAATTCTTTCATTCAAAAGAAATGAATTTTAATAACCATATCGAATAGCACAAAGGCGGTTTTGAAGCAAGACAGAATTTTGTTCTCCCAATTAGCATTAATTTACTAGTGAGATGTTCTGAGCTTGTGTTATGCTTCAATACGCACGTTTAATGACATTTTTCAGTGAATAATAATTCTTATTAAAAAATGAGGGCAATTGAGAAAGAATGAAAATAATTTTTAAAGTCATGTCTGGGATTTCAAAGTTGGAGGCAAATATCAAAATTGTATTACCTAAATTTCCTTTCTGACTTTGGAGTTAAAACCCTCTAAGCGGATATATACGTTATATCCTCTGATATATACTTTAAAAATATTATCATGAAGCATTTAAGTACACACACACGCATTTTGAAATATTAATTACGTTAAGTTAGATTAATTGAATATGATGAAGTACTTGTGAGCTATTTCCCTTAGGGTAAGTATACCTACGCGGGCACCTTCTAATGAACACTAGCTCATACTTACGTCGTACGGATATAGGAAAACCACAAAAACCAACTATGCAGCCAGCCATTCACCTGGGATAGGTCTTTAAATATTCAACGGTCTTAACCATTCGCCCAGAGGTTGGAACCAGATCTTGAAACTGAGCTGGTATAAATATAATTAGAAGAAAATTAATTGTAGAAGAAAAAGGTACACAGCAGGCATGTCATTTTAAAGTTACAGCCAAAGAAATACTATTTACTCATAGACGATTTGGAAGGTTAAAGCTCTGTGGATCAAACCGTTGCCCGCTTGTAATGTTTCAATATTTTATTTGTTTATTTATTTTTTTAATTCCGAGTCCGTTTTCTGAACACATTTTACTTGTCTTATGTAATATGTACACAATTCTATGCATATGTTACCCGAGGCATGAACCATAGTTATTTTATCCTCCACTCAGTTCGACCATTTCGCGCATTTCATGCGTAAAACTTGCTTGTAACAGAGAAATAACGATAACATCTATGACAGAAGAAATAATGAACATAACTTGTGTATCGAAAACTTATAAATTATTTGCGTGTGAATAGCTTATCATGATACCTATGGGCAGATGGTAACTGGTCCCTTGCCATACATACTCTAAAGACCGTGTGGATGTTTTTGATGTCTTTCTGAATAGCCTGCGATAAGACTGACAGCATACATTTTCTGCCTCTGATTTCCCGCACATTTTGAGAAAAGTTGCATTGTTCCCAGAAATCTTGGGATTAATTGTATGAATTCAGTAAATCGATTCTGCATTCCCACGCATTTTAAGAACTAGGCCATTTATAGAACGAGAGAATGACTATGCACTATATTATTTTATTCTGAAAAAAATAAATTCGTTTGTGAAAAAATACAATTCAGTAATAGCAGACTGAACTGGTTAAGTTTCGTAGAGTTTTGCTACGGGTAGGAAACACGGTATTACTAAGAGTCCAGTGTCGGCTATTCTGCTGTTATTGCCGAATTTGCAGTTTTGTGTTTACGAAAAGATTGCATAGTCCATTTTATTTCTGAGCACATTTTGTCTATTTTCCAGGCGAAACAAAGTAGAATGTGAAACAGACAAAACTGAATATTTATTGCGCATTTTGCTTTTCGTATTTAAAGAACAAAACACAGTACGATGAAAGTGAGACATTGTTCTTTATACGAAATTAACATTATTGCTAAAAATACCGCAAGGAATGATTCTCTCGGATCTGGGGAATGCGGATTGATTTATTTGATAATATACGTTCAAGAAGAGAGGTAGAACTTGACGAAGAACTGAGAATTTCCGTCAAACAACCAGGAAATCAGCTCAACTTATGGAATGTAACCACTTAACTATTGTACGTCATTTGGATTTGTTTATTTCAGTTTATTTGATTTTATTAAAGCACACGAGAGCTGTCTGCCTACGTGGAGGACATTCTGAAGAAACCTGGTTTGTATATACCTTACACATGGAGGAAACCACGAAAATGTCTATGCAGCGAGCCCGTTAGCTGGGATTCAAACCTCCGTCGAAACTACCGGCATTCAGGCACTTTGCAGCTCGGCCACTGATGGGCTACAGTTTACGTTAAATGGGTAAGATATAATACATAACTAAACATTACTAACTTATGCACCGACATAATGTTTTCATCCGTATGCTAATTTTACCACATTCTTTAAAATAACGAGAACTATAAATATATTATTTCGTTGAATGTGGTACTGATTAAAGCATTAGCTTTTACAAGAAAAGAAACCTTATTTATTGGCGCCTACTTTAAATACTACCTATATTATTCAACTTAAATTAACTTTTGCTCCTGCCTCTGTAAGGTATTCCATTTCTATCAATGTATTTGCTTATAATTTTTTTCCAAAGTTTCTTTTTATTTCTTGTTAAAATACATTCGAAAGATGTGCATCAACTTACCTTAAAGTTACACATTTAGCATCGATTTTTCACCATTTCATCTTGGCTTTTCTTTCAGCGCTCATTGCGTGCAAGCGCATACCCTAAAGTAGCTTATATTATTTCGGGGAACTATATTATATTTTACAGATAAATATTTAGTTTCCTTGAATGTGTTGTCCCTCAGTACTAACGTAACCCGTCTTGCCTGCTATTGGAAACATGAAAATAGCTCTCAAACTCTTGGTATGAAATGTTTCGGCACATCGGCTGATTTATCAACCAGCAGAGATATACTTTTTCACCCGTCGTGCAAGTTGCTAGGAACATATAGACACTATTCTAGTGCTCTTGACATGGAATGTTCTTTAAGGTATGTAACATATTTTCTTGCACCACACCTCATCTTTATTATCCACTATGATCGATATACTTTTACACTTTCTTGTCTATTGCTGGAAACATGAAAACTGTTCTAAAATTATAGACTTGGAATGTTATTCAAGTCACGCAACATAACTTCTTGCGCCTCATCTCTGTTATCCACTAGCATCGATATACTTTTGTGCACATCTTGCCTATTGTTGTGAACATATAGAACTTTTGACACTGCATGTTGTTTATAGTTAACATTTCGTAACGCATTTTCTTGCATTTCGTCCATGTGATTGAACTGCGTTTGGGGAGCCTTCTGTATTCCTGGAGATATAGAAAATCTCACAGAGTAAGAAGATTTTATGAGTAGCGTGAAAGAGACAGAAGTTCCATACTCTTCATCCACAAAGATTGTCGGACAAAAAAAGCTTTCTTCAGAAATCTGGTCAATGGCCTTTTGAAGATCTTCATTAAAAGCTTCTTGCACTTTTCAAATGCTTTCCTGTTTTGCTGGTTATTGTAATTCCAAATCGAGCTATCTTCTTTTCACTTAAAATCAATCTTGAATCTGCAAAATTACGCATATGCTTCTGATTTCTTAACACATCAGTTTTTATCTTAAAAATAAAAATGAAATCTTAAAAATCATTTTTAAACTTTTATCGAAGCGTAACAATGATCTCAGTTGCAGATGTTCTTAAAAAAATACAAAATTTGACACACATTTTTGTGTGATCGGACGTCGCAAAATGGAAACAAGCAGGAACACAAATAAATCAACACTGAGGACAAACCTCTCTTTTGTGTTGATGCTACTAAATAAATAAACGGGAAATCTCGAGCTAATGAGGTCTGTAATTATGAAATACACTCTTGAACTGTCACCGCTGCAATTAATTTTAGAGACTCGTGCAAATATACGCAGTTGTCATATTCACACTGTATTTTAATTTTAAATGTTGAAGTGAATCATTGGTAACCGTAATATCATTTTTGCTTCATCGTAAAAGGATCATTATTGCTATTTATTATTTCTACGGAAACTTAACTATTTCTCCTTCATTCAGCAACTGCAATTTACTACCCATTCTCATTCTTCAGAAATTACATTATTAAAATAAAAAAAAATTTCAGTTATAATATTAAATTTATTATGTAAAAATAAATTCAAGGCATTTTTATATTACATGAAAACGTCTTGGAAAATATTTTATCCGTCTGTCAAAGAAATTCTTATTTTATCGTACTGTACGTTATTCAGTCTAAAGATGACTGAGCTTCAAAATCCGTGCTTGCTTTTAAATGAATACGCATAGTATTCGCGCCACCATAAAATATAAAAAAATGTAGGTTTAAGCATTGTGGACTAGAAGTTCTGTATTCTTACTTATTGTAAACTTACAGGATTAGATTATTATGCAAAGTTTCCTTCATTTTTTGTTACGAAAAATATATTTTCCTATTCGGAAGCAATGTAATGTACCTATATAAATCCTTAAGGCCTTTTATTCGTAGCCGTTTGTCATATATACGTACTTCCTATCGCAAAAAACTTGAAATGACCCAAACATTCCCACTCTTATATTTTATATTTAAAAAAAATGAGTTTCGTAAACATTACGAAGTCTAATTCTTTATATTTCCTTCCTTCCATATATGTATACTCAGTAAACGTTTATACTCGTTTTAAAAGGTAAAACACAAGTTGACAGCTGGATGACAAAAACTGATGGAGTTATTTAATTTCAAAATTTGATACTGTGTTAGCATTTTCACAGTCAAGTTGTTTTTCCTTGAATGCTGTTTTGAAAAGCAATTATAATAGTACCAGGTTAATGTTTATTTCTTAATACAATCCAGTGACTTTCTTGTGGGATTTACTAGTATGTAATCTTATTTAATTTATAAATTTGTTATATATGGTATGTAGAAATTTCATATAAGTAATTTGTAAGTTTTCTGGAGGTAAAATACTTTAATATAACAGTCAGGCCCACTAGCGGCCGAGCGGTAAAAGCCGCTGAACACTGGTAATTGGACCGGGGTTCGAGTCAGCCCGAGCGAGCTGGCTGCATGGGCGTTTTCGTGGTTTTCCCCATGTGCAACGTGGATACGAGCCAGTTTCCCTTAAAAAGACCTCCACGGGGCATCCCTCCCTTTCCGTGTAGTGCCTTAGGGCGGAGCACGTAATATAAGGAAAAAAAATATAACAGTCATATGTAGTTTGATTATATTAGAATCAATATATAATGTCATGCCAGAATAATCGAACTAGAAATATCTTCCCTTTTTTATTTATGCAAATCAAATCATCAAGCCTGCCTCTCTTTTGTAAAATGTGAGTTCTATAAAATTCTATCGATTCCACCAGAGATCGGGGTTCACGGCTACTGAATACAAACAATTCGCTTCAGGCGGCTTCGAATCCAGGTTCTTAGAAAGTCTTTCACGAAGTCATTCTTCTTATTTACTCAACAAATTGCAGAAAACTGTCAAACAATTACTACTTTTTTATTATAGAATTTAAAAGAAAACTGAATGTTTGGATGAATTTAATTATATGTGAAAAATTATTCGTATGTCAGAAATAAAATGTAGGTGTGAAGAGATTAAAATTATAGTTACTCCTATAATGTTGCCATTTTGCACTCAGGTAAGTTTGAGTAGATAGCTTACTTTACCTGTACCTGGCTTTTCTAACGTATACAGATGTTACTATCAAATATTTTACACAGCTTTACATTTGCATTTATTACACGTCTGGAAATCTTAGCTATAACTTATTATTTCATCTCAGTACGGTCTGTTTTAAAACAAAAAACGGTGTAGGAAGGATATTTTTAGGTACATTTAAAAAAAAGAACTTGTTTTACCGCTAGTTCGCATATAGATTACAATAACATAACGTAAAAGCTATTTTATTGAATGTTCTCAAAGAGTACCTGAGGATGTGGAACATTTAATTTTTTCGTGTCCTACCTTTGATGGTCCTAGATTATGCACGCAGAATAACTTGAAAAAGCTTGGTGTGATTTGGCCAGTGAACTTATAAGTTTTTGTACAATCTAGACTGCTGTTCCTTGTTTTTGTTCGTTTTATTTATGAGTGTAATATTTAATGTTGTATTTAACTTACATCTGTAAGCCCCGTGTTGTACTTTTGTGATACACGGGGAGATTGTATGTGTTTAATAAAAAAAAGCAAGCTATTTTGTGTGTTTAAATAATAAGATAGCAAAAGTTTATTAATTTGTAACAAAACTTTACTTTGTGAAATGTATAGCAAACGCAGCACATTTTATGCGTAGAAAAGTAGTTGCTTCACTACGACTTTAATAGGGCAAAACCGTTCAAACAACTTGTTCTTACGGTCAAGTAATGCCATCTAGCAAAAGAAAAAGTAAACTAAAAAATTATACGCGATAATCAAAAATTAAAACTTTGCTATGGCGAAATCAAGTTATACAAAAATGGCTTGTCCGTACGACGTGCGGGCAGAACTGTTAAGCAGTTAGGCAATTAGCTCTTGCGTGCTGAAGTAACCAATCAATCAGTTAAGATTCTGTGAATAAATCTCGTTTAAAATTATTAGCATAGCAATGCTCGTCAGTTAATAAGTTAATATTAGAAACCTGCTCCTATCGATATCGCTTTCTATTAGTTACCTGCTAATTTAAAATTTCCGCTTCAATATTTGTAGAATTCCTGAATTTTAAAGAAATTTAATCTCAAACATCAAAATTAAGTCCCTTGGTCAATTGTCGCCTGAGAGAGTAAACCTTTTGCTTTTTAGTTTTTAGTAACTGTATGAATGGTGTGACAGTCTAAAAGTTAGATTTCGTAATTTCTACAAAATTTGCACATAGACACATACACACACACATATTTATATATATATATTTACTTATGGAATATCGAGTATATTATCTTCTTTGAGAAAGTTAGTAGAATTGTTGTTGAATGAAGTAACTAAGAAGCATTTAAAAATGAAGCTTGATAAACGTTTTTAAAGGGAACACCAAACGTGAACCATGTTAAGTCCCCAATTTCAATTTTTTCGTGATTCATGTTTGGTGTTCCCTTTAAAAACTTTTTCAAGCTTCATTTTTAAATGCTTCTCAGTTACGTCATTCAACTCGAATTTTACTAACATTCTCATAGCAGTTATTATACTCAATGTTGAATTAGTAAATAAATAATTATTTTATTACTTTGCAGCTTTCGAACAAATATTAGGCAATTTATTAATATATATATATATATATATATATACTGTAGCTAGGAATATTTATACATCTATAATAACATTTGTAAGGGACATATGTCATCAAATTAACTGTAGTTTTCAATCCACTAAGTTAACAGAAAATTATTACTTTTAATAAGGTGGGTGAAATGTTTGACATGTTAAGATGCAAGAGCTGAGTGCATAAAATTAATTTGCTTAGTGCGCAGTCATTTACACTAGCCATTGGGATTATTATTCGTTAAATACAGCAATGAGTAAGGTAAGCCTCAGGAATTAATCTATTAGGAAGTCTCGGTACTAACTTTGAAGTAACTAAACTTCGGTGTCCATCACTAACATATTGCAACCATTAATGTACTTAAACGCCTTCGGAGCATTCAGTGCGATGTTTTATTTTTTCCCTATGTCAGCGAGCGTTTTATTAATCAAGTGGATGGAAATCTTCAGAGACGGTAAATATTGATTTATTTAATTACGTAATAACGAGTTTCTTAATTGCACTTTTCCAAGAAGTGACACTAAGTAAATCTATTGATTTCAATTCCCATAGCCTTCAGGACATACATCCTAAGCGTTCTGGGAGATATAATGATGTAACAATATTAATTATTTATAGATGATGAAGTGAAATCTTATTAATAACGATATTTTATCACTGCATTAAATATTTCATGAAGACCTAAGACAGGAAACACATTTTATAGTAGATATAATTAAAGCTACATAATTTAAATGACAAAAATCAGCGATGACATCTTTTTGTAAGTTACATAATTGAAAAATTATGTAACTTAGAATAAGCTGTAAAGAATTCTATCCATTTAGTTTTTATTATCGTCATCAGGATAAGCGTCACTCTCATTGAACTTAATGGGTAAAACGTGTTAAAACGAAATGCTAGATTTTGTTTTAAGAGCGAGAAAATCCTAATACATTTTTAAAGTTACTTTTTAAACAGTTTTTGAAGCTTGCATTAGCGTTTATTCTTATTTTCGTATTTTTTATTCTTTTCTTATTTTAGTCAGACAGGTTCTACTATAAGTGTTTTAGTATTAGGCTTAAATTTTGTTCATAACTTTATTAACCAATATTAATAATAATAATATTGTCCGTTTATTTAGTTTCTTAAAATTTTTCTTTTGTATTCTTTTATTTTTATATTAATATAGAACTCATCTTGCACAAAGTCTTTGAGATTTTATTCACGGGCTCAGCGCACATCATCGAGGCACTCTTGAATATACCCTTACTTTTCCAAGAACATCCTCTCCAGCGCTACCTTCCTATCCCATTATATCTTCTTTAGGTCTCCTAAATAGTTGAAAACAACAACACTAGGTGGCCCATCCAGTAAAAGAAGAATTCGATGGTTCGTTATTTTTAAAAATTATTATATTATTTTTTATACATGATACATATATTTGCCCTATTATAAGGTGGACGAAACTTTACAGATATTATATTGTATAATGAACCGATTTACGTTTCCTTTTCCCCAACTAAATTATATAGTGTTCGTCTAACAATACACGTCGAACCAAGACCTTGTTATGTAGCGATTTTAGTTAGTTTAGAACTGTAGATTAATATGTAGTTAATTACAGTTTATTTGTTAATAAATTATTGAGTGAGTAAAATTATATGCATTAATTTATTCTTATTCTAAATTTTTCTTCACTAGTTGTGCCTCTTACGTTATTGAATCAATTATTTTTATGCGATCTAAACAGAGTTCTCATTCTTACGTTAGGCGTTCGATAGTAATAGCTTTCGGGAAAAGGAGACAATGGGAAATCGGTTGCTTTCTGCGTAATATTTGAAATTTAAAAATACTTCCTTTTTATTTACTTGGATGAAATTTATACCTCTTAGAGAGAAAAAATTTAGCTTTCTTATGAATCTACTTTCTTGACTGTACGTCGCCCCGTTGGAGAATTATGACCATTTAATTGCTAAAATTGTTGAATTTCGTGTCTAAAATTTTATTCTGCTAAAAGGGTGTTTTTTCGAGCACTTTTCGTCCAAGGTCGTGTTCAGCGTCCGGTCGGGAGGTAGGGTTGTTACATACTTTCCCTCACCACTCTTCCGTTGGCGAAGCGGGTGGCGAGGGTGGAATTTTTTTTGGTGTGTAGAAGGAAAAACTAAGTTTTCGCAGCACTGTTTTGTGTTTGGCGAGATTCGCATACTAATTCACCAAATTTGGTGATTTTCGAAAATTCTGGATTCTGGACGATTAAAAACGGTGTGCAAGGCCATTCTCAGCCCTTTTGCCTCGGATTTGCAGCTGTAAGAAGGACTCGCAATTTTCCTTCCTTGGGAAGAGCCGCCATGAATATCCTGGACGACGGTTAAAAGATTTGAAGTCCAGGGCCCTTATCCGGAATGCCACCTTCGTTTTTTTTTTGCTCTCTCCTATAAGGGGATGTAAGCCTAATGAGACGACCCGATATGCTGCACAATTGCACCTTACCATCATTTGCATGCCGACGGAAGAGACATGACGATCCTTGAACCCTTCCGAATTTACCATCTTCATATAGTCTGACCCAAGTGTCCAGATTTCTCCTTGGAGTGCCTTATTCAACATCTGCTAAGGATTGGTCGTCAGGAGAGCTTTGTTCAACATCTGCTAAGGATTGGTCATCCGGAGAAGAATTTATCAGATAAGTTTCAACGTCTAATTAAGCTTCAAAAGTTTTTTCCTTTTCCTCCTTTCACCTGAAATTTAGCACAGCATTCAACCTAGTTCTGTGAACATGTCTCCTAAATAATAAGGCTAATTAAAATATTGAAAGGGATTTGATTAATTGAAGAAAAATTTTCCAGTTATGATTTATAATGGAGTAATAATATGTATATTTAATTTCTAATTAAATTCTATTTAACTTTTAGTCAAATTTTTTTCTGCTGGATCTTAAATCCAGGCTGCTTAATTAAGCAACTGCTGCACTTTTACTCTATTTAGGACTTTTAACTTTAACTTGAAATGTAATTCAAATTTATATATAATGAATTAAGACAGAGTATTAAATTTGTTATACTTATCTAAATTTTACCTTTTACTTTTAAGTTGCTACTACTTTTAGTTGAGAATTAACTTTAACTTTTGCAAGATAAGGAACATATAAAAATTTAAATTCTACTTTACCTTTAATTGAATGTAGGAATAAATATACTCATCTTTCTCCAACGGGTCTACATGAATATGAAATACTTTCTAACTGCCTAAGGGATTACTTAATTGATACATGAAATTTTTTTTACCTGCGTAGTTTAAGAAATTTCTTTGAATGAAGTAATCTTTATCAATATTGGTAAACACTTAAGACACCATGCTCGGTGATTCATTAAATTTCCTGTGTATTTTTATGCTGGCCAGCAGAATTTGGTAACTGCATATAAAAATTTAATTTTTTTTTACGGTGAAATATTTTTTTTGGTGTCATCTCGGTGTATATCTGAAAATAGCAATATATATAATTAGATCTAGAAATTAAGTTGTAAGATTGCGTGTCCTCTTTATAGTGTTGAAATAAATATCCTTGGCTATATATATATATATATATATTTGATTCAGAGTATTTTCTTATGATGTCTTGTGTAAATGTTCTTAACACCAGTACTCCTGCTTGGTCTTAGGGGTTGTTCGAGTTAGTTCTTTTGGAAAAATTTACACAACGGATTTGACAAATTTTGTTTTTGATATTATTGTAGGCAAATGATTTAATTTCAGGTTTTAATTGTAACCGTTAGTATTTAACGTCTGGTACCGTAAGGGCCAGAACAACCTTTGCATTCATTCCGCTTCAAAGCAGCACTATTTACTTCATTTTGTTTCAACTCTCCCCAACTGTGAACTCTTGATTCCACATTAACCGAGTATATAATAAATCAATAATGCTTCCATTGGTGATTCTGCATCTAGCTCGGCCGTTATTTCGCTTTAATATGTAAAAGAGTCCAAGACTGTAAATTAACAAAATTCATATGCAATATTTTTAAAATTTAATATCAATCATGGTCTTACCTTAATCTAACTCGGTCACTTAGCTAACAAGGGCACAGTCTGGATACATCAATCCTCTGCCGTCCATACTTAACTTTAGATCACACATAAAGTTCACAATGCTTTTTTCCAAATCGAAGCATTTCCCGGGTCGATGCTTAATTTTATACAACAATACTAGGCGGATCATCCATCAGCATCTTGATGGTTCTTTATCTTGAAATCTTATTATACCGTTTTATACATACAATATTTATATTTGTCTTATTATAAGTTGAACCAATCTTCACAGAAATTTTATCACATAATGAACCGATTCATGGTTCTCTTTCCTAACTGCGTTACGTAAAGTTAGCCTGCAAGTACACCACAAACCGAAACGTTTTCTTGTATACATTCATTCCATTGAAAAGTAACACAATTTCCTACTTTCGCTCTTTTCAAAGTGTCTTGCAAAAGACGTTGCAATTTTTTTCGTGTATTTAGCTGCTTTTACAAACGTTCTTCTGCTGAAGTTTTTTATTGTAATTTTATATTATACAAAGTTATACTTTTTAAAACTATCTTAACTCTCGCCCACTTGAGGGTATTTTTTTGCTTCTTTTTAGTACTCTGTTTCCAGAATATGGATCAATGGACTGTGAATTACAGTCCATTGATCCATATTCTTTGATATTCGATATATGATTCTAGTGAAAAATCAAATGTAAGCATCACTTCTTTATGCTTGTGTTTAATTTATCATTATTACAAACCGTTTCTTATAATGCAATCGCTTTACTATTTCTATTTTTTATAGTAATCTGAAAATTTATATATATGAGAAGAATTTTATGATGAAACCTAGCTTGAATGGTGCGTCATATATTAGTAGTTTCAATTAAATAGTTAGCTATTATCAGGCTGCTACATATCCTACTGTTCATCAAGCTGCTATATATGTTAAAAATGATCCATTTCTATTGAATACAAACCTGGCCGGTATAAAGGTTTGTGGCTTACTCCACTTCGCTCTGATGTTGGTTAAAAATTTGTTTTAGTAGCCATTGAATATAAAATTTGCATACGATAAAAATTTCCGAATTCTCATACTTCTGTTATGATGGTGGGTTTCATTGCCCATAAATAGTATATGCATTAGAAAATTATATATATATGATTCTTCCTCGAGCCAACCAGCTGACACCATTTTGGTCCATTATTTGATTGAATCATAATTAAAGAATACTTACCACTTTCATAAACCACATTAACTTAAAAAACATTACTCAGCCGAAATTTAACATGCCTCCATTATACAACACATTGTCATTAGCCTAATTTGCATATTTCATTCACTAACTTACTCTCAGAAATCCCGTTTTGCGTTAGCTTGCAAGCAATTAACAATAATTTTACCAATGGATATAGGTTGAAAATTTTAATCACTGAGCATGTTTTTTTTTTCAGATTTTAACGAGCAGTTAGAATGGACAAGTTCAAATGACCGGTGAGGAGCGCATCCTTTGACTGTGTACGTTACGCACAAGAAAAATGTGAAACCACTACTTAAACACCCCGCATATCATCAGGGAATAGAACCTACGGCGAGCTACCAGAATCTCCTAGCTTTCGCCAGACGGCCATTTGTCTTTCACGGAAGAGCTTTTCGTTTGGTTTATATGATTATGGCAAACCACTCGAGGGCTGCTACCTACCTAAAAAGAGGAATGCTTTCTTGGAGGACTTTCATATACAAATTACACATGGAGAAAACTATTAAAACGCCGTATAGTTATCCTGTTCGCGAGATTCGAACCTCGGACTGAACTACCAGTGTTTAACTATTTTACAGCTTGGCCGTTGATGGGCTCTTCAGGAAAGAACTAGTAGCTTAATAGGAAAGGGTTATTTAAATATTACAGGAATACCTTGCATTTTAAATAAAAAACTGTTTATAATCCTGTTTGTTTTGAAATAGGGGAAGAAAATAAAGGTGTAAAAAAGAAAATAAAAATGGCAGCGACAAAAGAGGAAATAAGGACTGCTAGGAAAATAACAGTTTTGTTATAACAATATTCAAATAACAGTATTCCTTATCTTCATTCTGTAAAATTTCAGTGTTCTGTTTTTCACAGAAAGTTCATTCCGCAGTAATTATTTCATGTCAGGCAGCAAATCCACTCAAATAGGGTTTCTTCAAATTTAATAATAGTTGGAAAAGTATGCAACCTAACAGTTCGAATAACATCGAATGCAACCTAAACGTTTTGCTCCCGAAGAACAACGAGGAACGTTACGTTCCTTCTCCAGCAAATACCTTTTAATGTCTTTGAAAGAAAGAAAATTCTATCTTGTCAAATATTTTTTCTATCGTTTGCTACATTTAATAGTATTTGACGAACATCATTAGAAAGAAACAGCGTGGAAATCATTTTATTGGAAAACCAGACAATGATCAATGAGATTACCGAAGAACAGACAAAAACGAGAAAGGTAACTCGTTAACCGAGGAAGTATACGGTAAAGTTAGGTTTTAAGAATTCCTGGAAAATCGTCGCATCGGTAACTCGTCAGAAAGAATTTACTTACATCTTCAATTGAGTTGCAGTAAATCGCAATTTAATATTCAGGTTCTTGGCCACTTTAAATTTCATGAAAACAATTTTTTAAAAATTACAAAATCTAACATTTTGTTTATTCATAAAAAAATAAAGCGCAAAAAGTTAGATTCTCGTGCTATAAAAATTGATTGAGGTCATATTAAATTTGCACGCACTGATGGGTTAGTAAATAATTTAAAATAATCTGAGACTGATTTTTCCTCTTAAATTCCATTCCACGATATTGTTTGGAGATTTAATAGTGTCTCTAATTTAGAATTTTATTATATTTGGAACGCCGAAAAAAATTTTCTTACAGGTAACTTATAAGTTTTCAAAGTCTAAAATGCCTTATTAATATTCTCATGAAATCTCATTACTTTAGAAGCAAATCTGGTAACTGTACTAAAATATATTTAACTAATATATTCAATTTTTATTGATGCTAACAACATTACGATTTGAATGCGAGCCAATACTTAAGCTTGCCTGTGTTTCCAGAATACGAATTCTGTAAGACTAGTTAAGTCCCCGATGCTATAATGAATCGAGTAAGTGAAAGTGAGAAGCTTCCTGCTGTATGAATAACATAGAAATGAAATTGGGAGTATTAAAAAGTGGAGAATAAATCCAAATTTAAAGTTCTAAATACATTTTGAGACTTGGCGATACGATTGAATTAAATTCAACAATAAATGAATAATATTGAACAAAGATTAAATGAAAGCGTATTAATTATTTTATTGTTCTGTTTTACGTCATGATTCCAAATTTGCGCAACAGTGAGCAGCAAAGTTAACATAATATATTAATTCATGAAATTAATCAAGAACTTCATTGTGCACAATGTTGCAAGTAAAAATATTAAGTATTGTTAAGCATCCTTAAACATTAACGATTTTTGATCAGCTGAGTACGTCCTTGTCGCAGATATTTTTTTTTCTGTTCGCCTTTTCTAAAAAACAATTATGTGAATAAAATTTCTATTTTTAGAACAGAACTAGTTGACTGATAATTTTCATTTTTCAGACTGTCATTGTATTTTTAGTTAAATCCTCATGAAAACATTTCGTTCTTCAGTTTGTTTACGACTTCTAAATATGATCCCTGACATTTAATACCAAATATCTCGGTCAATTGTTTTATAGTACGGGAGTCGTACGTTTTCTGGTATAGTTTTATAATAAAGAAACAATTTTCCTAAATATATTATAATTATAAAAAAATTGAAAAACAACAAAATGTTGATCTTAAGAGCGAAAACGCAAAATAGAATTTTCTCTCATTTCATTTGTTTTCTGTTTGTTTTCTTTGATTGTTTTCTGTTTTCAGAGGGCTTTCGTTATCGAAGACTTAAAAGTGTAAAATCAGGTGATTCTTCCATTAGGAATGATCCTATAATGTTGTTTAGGTATTGGGTTTGATTAACAACATATGATTAAAATATGGAGACATTACAATTGGGAAAGATCATCAAAATATGTTTCTTATGTTACAAGTCCTGAGCTTAATACAGATTATTCGAATTTTGAGCCTACCAACGTGTTTTTCTACGAAGATAGCTGAAAGTGAATGCTGAAATGGAATTTAAAGCTGAAGTCGAATTTGAAACGAATAAAGATGAGAATATGTTGCACACAACTGATAATAACAAATATTAAATTGTTATAGAAGTGACTTAGATGACTCAACTTGTTAGTTTCACAAAAGATACTGAAAAAAAATCTTATAACGAACCATTTCAAAAATAAATATTTTTGAATAAATTGAAATGAATTTACAATTGAAAGAACAAATCCAATTAAAAATAGGGATGGTATGTGTGACATCAAATCGTTATCAGACGAAGCTCTAAGTGCTTATGTGATTCCACAGAATGTTAAAATAGAAAATAACATAAAAATGAAGAAGATGATATTTGTCATCTTAAATAGTTCCTGTTGGTTAATAGTGGATAACAGTATATATTTACAGAATGAACCATATAAAATGGATTTTCTAATAAGAAATATAGTTAATTCCATTCGGCTATTTTAGAAGCAGGAATAAATACACTGTTGTGCAAAAATTAAGGACGAAGTCGAAAAATTAGCATATCAACTGAACGAAGAGGCAGAGCGGACAGAAAGACCAATCAAGAGATTAAGTAAGGTGATGTACGGTAGCACATGCGCAGATATGCAGGTAGACGTAATGGGGGAGTGTCTGCGTAGTATAAAGCATGTTGTCGGTGTAAGATCAGTATTTCTGACAAAGAGATTGCACGCCATATAGCAGTTAAAATCACACCGAGTTGCTGCCTCAGCGAGAAATGGCGAATAATCAATCTGTTAGACGACATCTGGATGCTTTTACCCGAGGTCGAATCATTGGGAAGTTGGAAGAAGGCCGCAGTGTGACAAGTGTGGCTGCAGAGTTCGGAATTGCTCACAGCATCGTTTCAGGACTTTGGAGACAATTTCAAACTACAGGAACAGCTATCCGGGGGTTTAGTAGTGGTCGTCCACGAGGAACCACACCCGCAGAGGACCGGTATATTGCCTTACAGGCCAGAAGAAACAGGCGGCAGACAGCGGGAGAAATCGCTAGACACACGACACAGGCGACTGGACGACCGATATCGCGTTTTACCGTGGCCAGAAGACTGCACGGTGGTGGTCTGTTTGCACGACGCCCTGTACGGTGTGTACCTCTAACGCCTGCCCATCGGAGAAGGCGTTCTCTGTGGTGCCGGGAACACCGGAATTGGAGAGACAATGAATGGGGACGAGTACTCTTTACAGATGAGAGCAGATTTAGTCTGAGTTGCGATTCTAGACACATACACATCTGGACAGAGCGGGGAACACGCAATAACCCCTTCAACATCATCAAAAGGGACTGTTTTGGAGGTCGCGGAGTTCTCGTTCGAGCAGACATAATGCTTGGTAGCCGGACCGACCTTCATATCTCCCAAGGAGGTTCGTCACCTGGGACTGCTATTGTAACGAGGTTCTTCTTCCTTACATGCGTCTTTTCACAAGGGCTATGGGTCCTCAGTTCCTCTTCATGGACGACAACGCTCCACCTCATCGCACAGTTACTGTCGAAGAGCTGTTGGAGAGTGAAGATATTGAACACATGGATTGGTCGGCAAGGTCTCTGGATCTAAATCCCGTCATGCATGTACGGAACTTACTAGGGAGACCCGTGGCAGCACGTAACTTATTGCCAGTAACGATTCCGAAACTGCGATTGGTGCTACAAGAGGAACGAGCAGCAGTGTCTCAACAGCTCATTAACAACCACATACACAGCATGCACAAATGATGTGCACCTGCCTAGCAGTCAGGGGAGATCATATCCCCTATTAAAGACCGGATGTTTCTTGCTGGACATCCATCACAAGCATGTTTCGGCCTTCAGTCGCATTGCGCTCCATGCTACTTTTTCAATAAAGCTTCTTTTTATCCCTCTGATTTCTTTGTTAGTAAGTGTTGCTTACATTACTCATGTCCTTACGTATTGGGGATCTTACGGTATTAAATGTATTGATTTGAAAAGCTTTTGTACAAAGTTATATTGAAAAAACCGTCTCGTCCTTAATTTTTGCACACCAGTGTAATATAAACACAGAAACGAGATGTCCGATAAGCTGTAAAGAATTTGGAAGTCTGTGTCCTGTGATTTGCTTCAAGCTCTTACATCAAGGATGCTACTTACATCTAAGTAGTTTAAAAACTAATTTACACTACGAAATGAGTGACTCTTTTAGATTTTACTTTATTTTACAACAGAGAAGGATCTATAAAATTAATACAGTTCCAAAACATTTCTATGATATCCTCCTTGAGAAAATGAAAAAAAAAACATTCTTTAAGAAATGACAGAGCATTATATCTTTAGTAAAAGAATCAGGAAAAAACGAGGTTTCAACCTACGAGCGATGGAAATTACAATATAGAAAACTAAATTTAAGAAATGTGGAAATCCGAAAAATGAAAAAGACGTCACAAACAAAAAGTTTGTTATGGAAAATATAGACAGAAATTAAAATTAAAGGTACTATAGATGCACAACATAGAACTAGAACATAGAAGATAGAACATAGTTGAATAGAAGAATTGGAAATATTCAAGAACCCAATAGAACCAAAACATATTGTCAATAAGAGGTATTTGGAGAAAAAAAGTGAAAGTAAACACTGAAAAGGATAATAACGGTTTAAAATACAATGTAAGAAGGTTTTTATGTTCTCCTTCCCATAAATCAACAGGTGATGGAAATCATGGAATGGAAAATAAAATTGTATCCAGTTGCAGATATCCTCTAAATAGACAACATGCCGCAGTGAAACATTTCCTTTACGAAACGACTGTTCCATGTTATGCAATTAGCTCTTTTGATTTTATTACTTTTATACCTGGCATGTCTAGAAATTCACAAAAGTTTCAAATAATAAAAGTTTTAACCTACGATTTAAGATATCATAAAGAACGGCGTATTAAACTATTATTTACATTTATTTATATAATCTTTAGGACAAGGTGATGATATCTGTTATGATAACAATTAATAATATTGCATTTTGTATGTATGTGAATAGGAGGACAACAACTCAACTCCACGAACAGGGGAGCGAGAAAAATGGCTGATGGAAGACGGGACGAGTTGTATTTTTTTCCGATTAAGACGTAATAATTTAAGAACAAAGATGCATCTCCTTGATCCTCACTCTTTTCTTCATGTGTAAATAGTCGTTAATGTACCATCACCAATAGCTAAATAAACTATTTAGTAACCTGGATATATCGTCAAGCTATGAAATCCCCTAGACGCCGAGTTCACATGGGACCTCGACCGGTTCTTCCGTTACGGTAAGCTGTTCTTTAAGAATCATTAAAGCTTCTTTTGAATTCAGTTTGGATGAAGTGAAAGTAAAGAATCTTTTGAATTAAATTTTGATGAAGTAAAACTATATTTTTGCCGCCAGAACTTGTTGTGTTAAAAACAGAACTTTTGTGTTGAATTCGAAACTGACTTTTCATTTTACTGTATTAATTTGTTTATCACTTGTGTTCTTTGAAATATTTAAACTGTGACAATGTCAACTCTAAATGATATACCACATATAGCTAAATCTTTAAAATCAGCTTCTACCAAAGCAGTTAAGTTACTGCATAAATTTGTGTTTGGTCAAGAAGGTGACCGCGGAAATCGCCAACGACTTCGCGAATTCACAGGCCTAGATAACTCTTTTCACACTTCCGAAGTTAAAGCACGTTTATTAAATATTTTCACTCTGTCAGATCTAATTTCGATTCTTAATATTCTGAATTTAGAATGTGCCATTTCTGCTGATGAATGTTATACTACAATTGTGAATGCTTTAACTAATTTCGATCTGTTATTACAAACTACTATTTCCGATTCTGATTCCGATAGTGAAGTAGAAAACCTACATCAAAATTTAATTTTCGAAAATAAAATGGAGTCTCAACTAACTACGCAGTCAATTTCTGGTTCGAACTTGGCAACTTGCCAAAACGCGCAGACTTCCAGCACCGACGTTTGTTTACATACACATCGAATAAATCATTCACCGGAAGTGTCATCAATGGTAAATGAACAGCAATTCAGCTTAACTTTCCGTGATTTATATGACTGTATTAAACCTTTTGATGGTTCTTCTGATAATATAATTGAATCTTTTTTAAATGATCTAGAAGAATTATTTCAACTGAATAGAATTACAAATGATGTTCACAAGATTATATTTACAAAAAAATGCTTATCCGGCTCTGCTAAAACTTTTGTAAATTCTTTACATGGTGTCAAAACTTTTACTGCGCTAAAAGAATATTTGTTAGAAGAATTTTCCTCTAAGCTTAACAGTGCAGATTTGCATAAACTAATGTTTAAAAGACGTCTAAAGCCAAATGAATCCTTATTCGATTATTTTATTGCTATGAGAGAAATTGGTTCTAGAGGTCAAATTGATATGTCTTCTATTTTTGATTATGTGATTAATGGTATTCCAGAAAACCCTAACAAAATTTTATTATATGGTTGTAAAACTGTAA